>JAABOM020098936.1:0-26858 GCA_011800125.2 Solanum clarkiae | reverse complement strand
TAAGTGCCTTTATGTGCCAAGGAGGGATCTATGTTTCATGCCAAATAATACAAAATCAAGTAGCCTTACATACCTCGCTATACGACCTCGCTATTACCTCGAGATAACCTTATCTTCCTCCAAATATTTATATATAACATAGTAGGTGATAAAAGTAGCATTAGTAGCCAATAGATACATCTTGGCAGCCCAATCTCATAAAAAAAAACACATGGGCAGCAAGCGGATAATTATAAACCCGAGTGTATTGTTTCAACCTTTCCACCTGTAATCGTATTTTCTAACACATTAGTATATACATATCATGTGCAGCCTATTTTAGTGCTATAACAGCCTTAAAATATCCCACAAAGCATAGTATATAACAATTCTATGCAACATACAAATAGGCGGCATAACGTTACATCCCTTCGCTACATTACGATGTTGACGATTCCAAAACTTTACCAACTTCAACAAAACTGTTCCCACAACATTTACACATACAAACACTCCTAAAATAGTTCAAAAATAGTCCTCAAAACAGGTGGAGAATACGAGATCATTGTCCTCAATCAATCAGCCCACAAGTTCCTATTACGAGCACAATTACGTTGTCGCACAAGAACTCACTTTCGCAGACTGTAAAATGGTGCAGCAGCCCATATACATTATTATAGAACCAATACTCATTGAGAACAGTAGCCTCCCTTTAAAATCAATCCAACCAAAAAGAGACAATCTTCCAAATAAACAAAAAAAAAATGTATAACAACTTTTGGGACACATGCTGTACAACAATTTCAGAATAGACATGATCAATATAGTCTCTTGTTTTTCATGAAGAACCATACTTAACACACAACTATAATTACTTACTTTTATCTTCAAGGTTGATAGCTTCCTTAAGAACCCTAAAAGCTTCCTTTGGCTGCTATACAAAGTCAAGAAAGAAGAACAATAGAGTTTTGTGAAAGTTGAAATTTTTCAAGTCTAAGAATGAATGAAATTTGCTGCTTGTAACCCCTTTTGAAAGGGCCATTTTTGCCAAATTTCTTTTCCCTTTTAAGAATTATTTTATCAAGTAATTAAAGTACCATTTTTCTCCTTTCACTTGGGCCTTTGCTGCCCATTTTCCCCTTTTCTCTTAGTTAGTTGGGCCTAACATACTAAAGAAATTGTAATGGGCTTAGTCCTTTTTATATTCTTATTGGGCTGAAAATAGAGTCCATTTATGATAGTAAAATAAGGGCTAAAGTTACACCCTTAGTATGTACTTTATTCATAATCGGACTTAGGCAAATTCGTCATCAGGCCTCGTCTCTGTTTTAGCTAGCAATATTAAGCTAAGCAAGTAGGTGATTCACCTGCTAGATTCTTGAGTTCTTCAAACACCTCAATTCTCTCACTTTCTTTAGGCCCGTGATCTTCTCAATTTAACGTAAAACTTGTATGCAATTGATCCTCTTAAGTATTAGATGCACATATCTCCCTCTAACATGAGATTCAAGCACTTCTGAAATGAGTGTTAATTTGACCAAACCATATCATGTTTCATTTGCATAGTACTATTATTGTAAGATGTGGGGTTTTACACCCTCCCCACTTAGGAACATTCATCCTTTAATGTTAGCCCAATTGGATAGCTTAACCAAGTTAAACACAATAAATGTTCAAACACACATACCTATTATGGCCTCCAATTCTGGATGTTGAACTTCTTCTTTAGCTTCACATAAGTAAGGGTATTTTGATTTCATCGCATTCTCGGCCTCCTATATTATTTCTTCCACTTGCTGGTTTCTCCAAAGTACTTTTACTGAAGCTATTTCTTCATTCCTTAGCTTCTTAACTTGGCGATCTAGAATAATAATAGGTACCTCTTCATATGTGAGATCTTTTGTAACCTACACGTCTTCAATACGAGTGACACAAGATGGGTCAGCTATGCATTTTCGAAGCATTGATACATGAAAAACTGGATGAACCATTGAAAGATCTTGGGGTAGCTCTAGTTCATGTGCAACCTGCCCGAACTTTTTAATAATTTTATACGACCCTATGTAACGTGGGCTCAGTTTTCCTTTCTTACCAAACCTCATAACCCCTTTCATTGGAGACACCTTTAAAAATACCTAATCCCCTACTGAGAATTCCAGTCCTCTCCTTCTAGCATCCACATATAATTTGTGACAAATTTGGACTGTTTCTAGCCACTGCTGTATTAACCTAACTTTTTCCATGGCTTGTTCTACTAGATCTGGCCCAAGTAAGGTGGTTTCTCCCACTTCAAACCATCCAATCGTCTACCTACATTTCCTTCCATACAAAGCTTCATAAAGTTCCATCTTGATACTCGCATGGTAGCTATTATTATAGGCAAACTCAATAAGTGGAAAATGGTCCACCCAACTACCTTTAAAGTCCAATGCACTAGCTTGCAACATATCTTCAAGTGTCTGAATAGTGCATTCTACTTGACTGTCTGTTTGAGGCTGGAATGTTGTACTCAAATGCACTTGTGTCCCTAAACTCCTTTGGAAGGACTTCTGAAATATTGCAGTAAATTGAGATCCTCGGTCAGATATAATGGAGATTGGGACTCCATGTAGCCTGACTATCTTTTTGAGGTATAGCTTGGCATACTCTTCAGCTGTATAATCACTCCTGACTGGTAAGAAGTGTGCTGACTTTGTGAGTCCATCAACTATTACTCATTTGGAGTCAAACTTCTGAAATGAGCAAGGCAACCCGATAACAAAATCCATGTTGACCATATCCCACTTCCAAGTTGGAAGCTATATACATTGCATATAACCTCCTAGCTTTTGATGTTCTACTTTCACTTGTTGGCAATTTGGACATTGAGCCACAAATTCTGCAAGGTCCTTTTTCATGCCTCCCTACCTAAACATTCCCTTCAGGTGATGGTACATCTTAGTTGATCTTTGGATGGATAGAATATCGGGAATGATGGGCTACTTCCATTATCCTCTTTCTTAACCCATTAAAATCAGGCACACATAATCTGTTTTAGCAGTAAGGTACTCCATTTTGCGCAAGGTCAAAGCCCTTTATCGTACCCTGACTTACCTTTTCCTTAAGCTGTCGTAGAACAGGATCATCGAACTATTTTTCTTTCACCTCTATTACCAACAAAGACTCCACATCATTATGCACAATAACCCCTTCCTTGGGAGTTTCAAGAAGGCGAACTCCCAAACTGGTTAGCTGACATAGATCCTTAGCCACTCCTTTACTTATCATAGCTTAATCACCAGTATTCATGATTGCCTTACAACTCAGAGCATCGGCTAGCACATTTGCCTTCCCTGAATGATATAGTATATCAATGTCATAATCCTTTATTAGCTCTAGCCATCTCCGCTATCTTAAGTTTTGGTCTTTCTGCTTAAAGATGTATTGTAAACTCTTATGGTCAGTACATATATCAACATTAACCCTATACAAATAGTGGCGCCATATTTTCAGGGAAAATACAACCGCTGCTTGCTCAAGATCATACATTGGGTAGTTTTTCTCATATGGCCATAGTTGTCTAGATGCATAAGCAATTGCCCTACCATGCTGTATCAGTACACACCATAAGCCAACCCCTGAAGCATTGTAATACACTGCATATCCTTGGTGCCTTCTGGAAGTACTAGCACAGTGCGGAAGTTAGCTTATTTTTCAGCTCTTTGAAGCTCCTTTCACATGCATGATCCATTGGAACTTGGTTTCCTTATGTGTCAACTTTGTTAGAGGTGCCGAAATAAAAGGAAAACCTTCAAAAAATCTCCTGTAATAACCTGCCAAACCTAGGAAGCTCTAAACTTCTGTGGGTGTTGTTGGTCTTGCCCAATCTTCCACAGCACCCTTATTCCCTCATCGGATAAAATATGACCTAAGAATGCCACTGATTTTAGTCAAAATTCACATTTAGAAAACTTGGCATACAACTGTCGATCACGAAGAACTTGTAGCACTTTTCGTGAGTGATTTGCATGGTTATCTTATGACCTTGAATATACCAAAATGTCATCTATAAATACTATCATGAACATATCCAAGAATGGCTTAAATACTCTGTTCATTAGATCCATAAAAACTGCTAGTGCATTCGTTAGCCCAAGTGACATAACAACAAATTCGAAGTGACCATAGTGTGTTCTGAAAGCAGTTTTAAGTATATCTTTCTCATTCACCCTCACTTGGTGATAACCTAATCTCAAATCAATTTTTGAAAAGCATTTGGCACCTTGTAACTGATCAAATAAATCATCAATCCTGGGGGAGGGGGTATTTATTCTTAATTTTCACCCTATTCAGTTGTCGATAGTCGATACACATTCTCAAGGTGCCATCCTTTTTATGTACAAATAACACTGGTGCACCCCAAGGAGACAAACTAGGTCTTATAAAACCCGTCTCTAATAAGTCTTTTCATAACTCTTTTAATTCACGTACTCTGTCGGGGCCATTGTATATGGAAGGATGGAAATTGTTTGAGTGCCTGGAAGTAAGTCAATACCAAAATTTATTTATCGTTCTAGAGGTAAGCCTGGGAGTTCTTTAGGGAACACAACAACAAATTCATTAACTACTAAAACTAAATGAAGAGTTGATGATTCTGCCTCCATATCCCTCACTCTAACTAAATGACATATATACCCCTTAGATATCATATTTCTGGCCTTAAAATAAGAGATAAACTTACTCTTTGGCACCCCAATATTACCTTCCCATCCAAGAACTGCCTCATTTGGAAAGTGGAAGTACACTCTCTTAGTTCGGCAATCCACCGTGGCATAGCAAGAAGCTAACCAATACATACCCATTTTAACATCAAGTTACATCATTTCTAGATTAATAAGGTTAGCCAATGTGTCACGGTCACAAACAATCACTACACAATCATAATAAATCCTTCTAGCCATAATAGATTCTCCGGTTGGTGTAGACACTTCAAACGGTTTGTTCAATAATTTGGGTGTTCTCTTAAGCTTCCCAGCAACTAGTGGGGTAATGTATGATAGTGTAGAACCAGGGTCAATTAATTCATATAAATTATGTGAAAAGATGGACAATGTACCAACGACCATTTCGGGTGAAGCTTCCAAATTTTGCCGACTCCCCAGTACATAAGCGCGATTTTGGACTCCGCTAGACTTAGCTGCCCTCTAACACCTCTACCACGACCTATAGGTGCTTATTGACCCCTACCTAATGGAGCAACTGATGAGGATGATGCAACAACTGATCCAGTAAGTTGTGCTACATCACCCATATGTCTTATTGGACAATCTCTCATCATATGCCCAGGCGCAACACACTAATAACAAGAGTCTATCCTAACATGACATATACCTAAATAACTCCTTCCACACTATTTACAAGGCTGCATAGGGGTAATTTGCTGGCCTGCTAAATATCCTATTGTCTGGGAACCTTGCCCTTTACTTCTTGGACCAAACTGATTTCTCTAGACCCCTGAAGTTATGATGGAGCACTAGCTGCAAAGTAGGAGGATGGTGGCCTAGGTAAGTGGTACAGAAACTGTCGAGTTAGCGACATATAGGTTGAAGGTGTGGCTATATTATGGTATGAAGCTTGGAATCAATCTCAGGGTATAGATGCACCCCCAACTACCTGGAAGGAGTTCAAAGAGGCATTTCTTGACCATTACTTTCCATTAGAGATCCGAGAGGTCCGTGCAGATCAGTTCTTGAATCTCCACCAAGGTAATATGAGCGTGAGGGAGTATATCCTTCAATTTAATTCTCTGGCCAGGTATGCTCCTAATGTAGTTGCTACTATGGCAAATAGAGTTCATCAATATGTTGATAGTTTGAATACATATCTGGTCAGAGACTGTACCATTGCTTCCTTGAACAAAGACACGGATATAGCGAGAATGCAAGATTTTGCACAGAAATTGGAGGATTAGAGGCAAAGGAGAAGGATACAAGAGTTAGAAAGGATGCAGTCCAAGAGGGTTAGGTCTACAGGGAAGTTTTCACCACCTCAAGGAGAGCTTAGGCATCGATTTTCTAACAGACTACCTGCATAACATCTAAAGTGCGCTAAAGCTGATCATAAAGTCTTGGGGATCTTCATTAGGATCTGACCCAGTGAAGGATGGAGGGTCCAGATTAAGGAAATCATATATCCTTGTGCCAAATGCCCTATTCACACCACTTGAACCTATAACCGGACCTTTCTGTCTTTGACCTTGGCTAGCAATTATACGGGTCAATAGTTTGACTACATTTCTCAGATCCTGCACGGTAGCACCAATAGGTGGTTCCGGGGGAATTTCACTACTTCCGGGTTCATCGGGAGCTGGAGGAGTTGGAGATGTTTGTGATAGAGACTCCTCTTGAACCTTATTTCATTGTCTCACCTAACTTGCTATACCAACCACCACATCTACCTCCTTCCCTTTACCTTTGTTTTGGCTAGTTTCTGGCATAGTTGCTGTACAAAACAATTTAGGAGTTAGACATAATGCACCTATTACACTTGGCACTATGGCACGATCTAAAGAATGAAAAGAAAGTAACAACTCCTAAAATGCCATGTAGCCTCCTTCATATAAATATGGTGCACAACACATTGATAAACAAGACTCTACACAGACACGACTTTGTAGACTCCCTAGGATGACCCAATCTAATACAACTTCTGTCACACGCAAAGTCCCATTATGGTGGACTGGTACCCATTGTAGATGAGGCCCGAGAGAACCAACATGTGTCCACGCACTTTCTATACATATTATAAGGGATTTATACATTTGACATGCCTTTAATGAAATAAACAGTGATAACAAGCCAAAAAGGAGATGCATATGGCTAGGCTGTTGGGGCCATGGTGTTTAAAGTACGAGACATGACCACACTTTAATTTACATAGTCTACAATGCCTCTAGATAAGGAAAAGTATCAGATTAGGGTCGGGACAGGGCCCCCTCAACTAACTGTATAATACAAAAATATAAGCTCCGGATACACAAAACTCCAAAGCAACCTGGAGCTTGGTAATAGCAGCTGGATATCCTGTACTCCTACTAGGGAGATCTACTAACACCAGTACCTATAGAATGAAATGCAGGTCCCCCATAAGGGACATTAGTACAAGATAATGTACTGAATGTGTAAGGCAGGAATACTATATATAAAGTAACAACTCAAATGAGACTATGCAATGGTGTAGGATAAGAGACCACCTTTAGTTATACTGTGGAATCATGTGCTTTGTGTTCTTTTCATTACCTTACCTTTACTGTATATTCTGTGCACAACATGTAATACAAATGACCAGCTGATCAGTGGTAAATCTATATCGGGATTGGCCCTAGCTAGGATTTTCCTTTAACCCCTTTGGCTACCCACTGTCATAGGATCGACCCTAGCTAGGTGATTCTTCCACCCCTTGGGTTACCACCCATCAATAAACAATATACTTTACTTTATCTTTCAATTACATTTGAGATGATTCTTTTAGTGTTCGTAATATTGGAGCTGTAGGACTATACATACAACATATAACATGTAAATTATCACAAAAGACAACACCATAATGAAAGGAGTAAGGTACACAAATAATGAAATGCATAGGAGGTATAACAACACATGAACTTTATGTAGTAGAACAAACTCATGTATCTTGGTATCCAAGTATGTATGCAGATTTAAATGTGACTATGTATGGGAGCATATGAACATGTGAAAGAGTTGAGACACGGTTAATAGTTATCTCGGAGTTGGTAAGTGCCTTTATGTGCCAAGGAGGGATCTATGTTTCATGACAAATAATATGAAATCAAGTAGCCTTACATACCTTGCTATACGACCTCACTCTTACCTCGAGATAACTTCCCTTCCTCCAAATATTTATCTATAACATAGAAGGTGATAAAATTAGCATTAGCAGTCAATAGATATATCTTGGCAGCCTAATCTCATAAAAAAACAACACATGGGCAGCAAGTGGATATTTATAAACCCGAGCGTATTCTTTCAACCTTTCCTCCCCTAATCGTATTTTCTAATACACATTATCATATACATATCATGTGTATCCTGTTTTAGTGCTATAACAGACTTAAAACAGCCCACAAAGCATAGGATATAATAATTCTACGCAACATACAAATGTGCGGCATAACGTTACATCCCTTCGCTACATTATGATGTTGACAATTCCAAAACATTGCCAACATCAACCAAACTGTTCCCACAAAATTTATACATACAAATAGTACTAAAACAGTTCAAAAAAGTTCCTTAAAATAGGTGGAGGATGTGATACTATAGTCCTCAATCAAGCATCCCACAAGTTCCTATTACGAGCAAAATTATGATATCACACAAGAACTCACTTTCGCGGACTGTAAAATGTTGCAGAGCCCTTACACATCATTATAGAACCAATGCTCATTAATAACAATAGCCTAACTTCATAATAAATCCAACCAAAAAGTGAAAATCTTCCAAATAAACAAGAAAAAAATGTATAACAACTTTTGGAATACATGCTGTCCAACAGTTTCAGCATAGACTTAACCAACATAGTCTCTTGTTTTTCATGAAGAACCTTACTAAACGCACAACTATAATCACTTGCATTACCATTAAGGTTGATATCCTTCTTAATAACCCTAAAAGCTTCCTTTGGCTGCTTTACAAAGTCAAGAAAGAAGAACAATGAAGTTTTGCGACAGGTGAAAACTTTCAAGTCTAAGAATGAATGAAATTTGCTGGTTGTAACCTCTTTTTAAAGGACTAATTTGTCCTAATTTATTTTACCTTTTAAGACTTATTTTATCAAGTAATTAAAGTAGTATTTTGCCCCTTTCACTTGGGCCTTAAGGGGCTCCAAATTGATGGGCCTTTGCTGCCCATTTTTCCCCTTTTCTCTTAGTTAGTTGGGCCTAACTTACTAAAGAAATTGTAATGGGCTTGGGCCCTTTTTATATTTCATATTGGGCTGAAAATATACTCCATTTATTATGGTCAAAATGGCTAAATTTACAGCCTTAGTACGGACTTTATTCATAATCGGACTTGGGCAAATTCGACGTCGGGCCTCCTCTCCGTTTAGCTAGCAATTTTAAGCTAAGCAAGTAGGTGATTCACCTGCTACCTTCTTGAGTCCTATAAGAACCTCAATTATCTTACTTTCTTTAGGGCCATGATCTCCTCAATTTAATATAAAACTTGTATGCAATGGATCCTCTTAAGCATTAGATGCACATATCGCCCTCTAACATGAGATTCAAGCACTTTTTGAAATGAGCGCTAATTTGACCAAACCATATCATATTTTATTTGCATAGTACTTGTATTGTAAGATGTGGAGTGTCATACCTTTGGCCTCAATCAATGTTCACATGTTCAAGGATAGATCAGGGCCAATATCAAGGTATTGTATTAAATAAGGTTAAGTCAGCAAAGTATCAAGCATGGCCTAGAAAACTTCTGATACCTTTTATCGAAATTGGTGGTGGAAATTTTTCTGTCACCTCGATTTTTGCTTTGTCCACCTCAATTCCTTTGTTTGAAATTATATGACGAAGCATAGTGCCTTCTATGGCCATAACGTGATATTTTTCCCAATTCAACACTAGGTGACTCTCGACACATCCCTCTAATACATTACTCAAATGCAATAGACATTCTTCAAAAGATTGACCCACCACACAAATCATCCATGAGCACTTCGATAGTGCTTTCTACAATATCAGGGAAAATGGACATCATGCATCTTTTAAAGGCTGTTGGAGCACTATATTATCCAAATGACATTCTCTTAAATGCAAAGGTACCCTATGGACATGTAAAAGTGATCTTCTCTTGGTCTTTAGGTACAATGACAATTTGATTATAATCGGAATAACTATCAAGAAAACAACACCAACCCTTCTCTTCAAGTCTATCAAGCATTTGATCCATGAGTGGCATGGGGAAATGATCTTTCTCAGTGGAGGCATTCAATTTTTGGTAGTCCATGCACACTCCCCATACCGTAACTGGTTTCATGGGAAATAACTCATTCTTTTCATTTAGCAACATGGTGATACCTCCCTTTATTTAGAACATACGGTGATTGGGGTAGATTACTTCTACATCTAACCACTTGATGGTTTCTTTCCTCATAACCTCTTGCATTAGGGGATTCAACTGTCTTTGATGCTTGACACTTGGTTTGTAATTCTTTACTAGCTGAATGTTATAAGTGCATATCCCAGGGGGTATGCAAATAATGTCTACAATTGTCCACCCAATAGTTTCTTGTTCTTCTTGAGAACTGAGACTAGGGCTTCTGTTTGGGCTTCACATAGATCTGTTACAATGATGATAGGTAATGTACTGTTTTCTCCCAAGTATGCATATTTCAGATATCATGGCAAAGTCTTTGACTCTTTAAACTCTGCTGGGAATTCTACAGAGGGTCTTGCATGTGTCAACTCCCTGTTGCATAAATCAAACTCCTACTTTGCTTGTCGCCTCGGCCCAAATGACACCCTAAGTGCATTTACTATTTCCTCATAATCAAGAATGTTGTCACCATCAATGTTCATCAACACGGCTGCCATAGGATCAACACCAAGCCTAAACTCCACTGAGATCTCTGCTTCATCCTCCTAATCCATTGTAATCATTGAGATGAATTAGAACTCAGAGCTACTTCCATTTTGCTAACCCACTTGAAATACCACTACTTCTTCACCAAACCTGAAAGTAAGTAATGCTCGACCTGTGGCTAAGAAAGGTCTTACCAAAATGATCGGAACTGCAAAATCAACTACATAGTCAAGTATAACAAAATTTGTGATGAATTTGTCTACCTTTAACAATACATTATATAGGATTCCCACAGGCTTCTTGACTGTTCTATCTACCATCAATAACCATATTTTCGTAGGAACAAGGCTCCCCAAACCCAGCTTTCGGAATATGGCGAGAGATATAAAGTCAATGCTAGCCCCCAAATCATACAATACTTTTGGAAATGCTAGCTCTTGTACAGTACATAGTATGGTGAATGCACCCAGATCCTCATGCTTCTGCACTAATGACTTCGTAGTGATGGTAGTACTACATTGAACATTTTTGGAGAGGTCTTGGCTCGCATTTAGCTTCCTTTTGACTAGGTATTTCATACAGTTGGTATGTCCTGGCATCCTCTCAACGGCCTCGACTAAAGGGATATCTACTGACACATTTAATAACATTGCTAAAAACTGTTCAAACATACCTTCCTCCTTTCCTTTTCTAAGCCTTTGAGGAAAAAGGAGGAGGGGGCCTCGGAAAGGTTTTATATTTCTTGGGTTTCTCATTCATGTTGCCTATCTAGGTTGCTTCATTCATCCTCTTCTTGCGGTTCCATTTTCGGCGTCTTGCATAGGGGGTTTCGTAGGAACATTGCCATCCCGAGTCATCATCGCCATGCAATGCCCTTCACTCATAGGATTTTGAACTGTATTTCTTGGTAGGTTTCCCTTTTGGCATTAGTTCAATTGTGAAGACACTTGCCTAAATTATTGCTCAAGTTGCTTGATTTCCACCTAATAAGACTTTATTTTTTTTATTAATACTTCAGATATCTTCTTTCATTCCTTTCAAACTCTCATCTTGATGATCTGCTTGCTTCAACAATTTTTTGAACATATTTTCAATCCTTAAGTTGTTTGATCCGGCGTCACGATTATGTGGGGGAACATAGGGACCATACCTGTAGCCCTCTTTTCTCCCCCATTATGCATCTGGCACTCTCTTTCTCTCTCATAGTATCCACCTCGGCTATCTCTATACATTCCATCATGGGTGAAGTTCTGACATTAATTCCCGAAACCTTATCTCCAATAATCTGAATTGGACCCTTAGGGGTTGTTCCGAAAACCCGCCGCTTGGTTGCTTACAAAACATGCATCCTCATCAAAGAATGGATCATTATAGGTAGGAACCTTCAGAGGTTAGTGCGTGACTGCCCTGACACTTGTCTGATTTTGCTTTAAAACCAAGTCCATACTTGTGTGAAGTTGAGCAAGTTGCTCCATGATCTCTTCATTTACGTTTGCTTGCTCATTATTTGTGTTAACCACACAAGAAGAATTCACCACACCTTGCTCTTGTTATCCCCATGCTCGATTTGTTTTGACCACTTGCACCATTCTTGTGGCTATCAATGGAAAACATTGGTCTAGGAACATGCCTCCCCTAATTGTATCAATGCAAGCATGACTATTTTCATCAAGTGCATAATAGAAAATTTCAACCAAGGCATCTTCAACAATACTGTGATCGGGGACCATCCTCAAGCATTTAGTAAATCTCTACTATGTTGTGCTAATAGAATCACCTGCCAATTACTCAAAGTTGTTGATTTGGTCTTTGAGCTACAACTTCTTAGACCTTGGGAAATATCTTTCGAGGAATACTCTTTGAAGTTCAGCCAAACTTGTAATAGTACCAGGAGGAAGCTCAGAAAATCATACAGTGGTATTGCTAGTCAATCATAGTGGAAACACTCTCAAATCCATAGCATCAAGAGAAAGGTTTTGTGTCCCCATGACACTTTTGCAAACAAACACCACATTTTGAAGATGATGGTGGGGATACTCCGACGGTAGCCCTATGAATAGTCATCGATTTTGGAGCATTTGGAGCAATCCACTCAACACCGTGATCTTCGTATCTTCCAGTAAAGGAGATAGTACTATAACACGAGTAACATCCATAGCCATAGGGTTCAATCGATATTGATTCCATCCATAAGCATTCTCATTGATGTCCCTGAGCTGTGGCTTGTTACCCCTTTTTGGTGGATTCTTCTCTTTATCCATATCCCTCATACATGTGCATATCCTCCTCAATCTCAATATCCTCATTCACTTGAGCCTTTCTTCTTGGTAATCGATGGATCTCCAAATCTAGTGGAGCTAAGGGATTGCCTTGGCTCCTTATGTTGGGCATACAACCTAGTATACCCTGCAAATAAAATCAAACAACAAAAATAAAAAAATAAAGTACAAGAGACTCTAGAAATCAACACTAGAACTAACTAGTAGTGAAATCAAATCAAAACCTAGTTGTATTCCCTGACAATGGTGCCATAATTTCTGATGATGTTCATGCTCCAATAAGAAAGTGGTCATTGTGAGCAATTAACCTAACCAAGGTTAGCGTCGAATCCACAAGGAATACAGGATTTGACTACAAGAATTTACTACTATTCTTTTCTAGAATTTCTGACTACAATCTCTAAATGGAGTTTTTTTTGTCATTCGAAAACAAAATGAAATAAACACTAACTACAATGCAAGGAAACACTCAATTTTGGAGACAACTCGGGAATTGTGTTCCCCATGGTTTGTAGACTATATTACCCTAGATAATATAACTATAATTGGTGATTTGCATGCACGATAATAATTTAGGTTCTTCTAGCCCTCTTGTGAAGGTGAAGGTCGAATTTCACCGTGGCGCTTGGTCGGCCACCATGGTATGCCAACTAGCCGTTACCAATAGTCCCATTCAACCTCCCCTTAGTCAAGTTTGATTGATTAGACGTGAACACATCAATTGAATTATCTCGTATACTTCCCTTTTCCTATTTGTGATAGTAGGCAGGGTTCGGTGTTGGCCACTACTAAACAACAATAAAAATTAAGGGAAATAGATGACAAATGCAAAACCCCAATCATAGAAATGAAAGAAACCTAGGTTATTTCAAGTAAACCAACCATAGTTCCTACAACCCCAAGATGTGGGTGTTACACATGGTTAAAGAGAAACACACAAAGATGTACTTGATAGGCATCGTTAAGAGTTTTACCAATAACAATAAAGGATATAAGCACCACAAAGTTACAAACCCACAAGCTTAATTCATCAATAATAAGTACAAGGTGAGATTTGCAATCCCCAAAATGGATTTTCCAAGAGAGAACAATAAACTACTCTAAAAAACTAAGAAAAGGTGCAAAATGTAATGGTAGATTGTCTACTGGTCGAACTCCCTCTCAAAAATCTAACTTAATTTATGTATATTATGTACAAAATAACCCTAGGATTTACATAGAGAAGACAACTGATAGCTGATATCGCAATTACGACTCGTAGGAGTTTTTGAGTGGAGGATTCCCAGGAAACAACCTCTCTACCTTTATAAGGTAGTGGTAAGGTCTGCATACATTCTATCCTCCCTACACACTTCTTGTGGATTCCACTTGGTATATTGTTGTTGTTGAGATATTTTTATCAAGATGTTAAACATCCCAAGCTTATACATTGTTGTTTATGCTTATGTATGTATATATCATGGGACTAGACTTAGCATCGAATGAGATTTTAGTTGGGGACTAATGTGCTACAAAAATACTGCACTTTTGATGCTTAAATTTTAAGATTTTGTTTGTTCCCAAAGTGATCTTAGTGGGGTTTATGTGTTTATCTTTGCAGGATTACATGTTAGCCATGATTTTGCGAAAATTTATAGAAGTTATTGTAGAATTACTATTATACGAGACACCTTATGGGTGGTAGATTATTCTACGAGCTATAAAGTGGTTTCATAAGGAATTACAGTGAGGGGCAAAGTTTCTGAAGTTACTTCTACAAACCTTCATACGAGTCTTAAGAAAATTTATGAGTTGTAGGAGAGGTTTCATGCCCTGAAGATCAGAGAATGGAGCCTTGCTGATGTTTATCAGATGAAACCTCCTTTATAGGTCTTAAACCATTTTATCAGTCATAAAGGGCTGTCATAAAGAAGAATAATTTCGAAACAACAATGTACGAGACCTCAATTACAAGCCATGAACTTCAATACGAGCCGTAAAGCATTATCGTAGAGTGTGCTTACCAGTTCTCTTAAGATATTTTAGATTTGAATTTTAAATATTATAAATAGCTCTTTTAGGTTATTTTTTTGAAGTTCTCGCCAGTTTTGGTTAGTTCTAAGTTAGTACTTAGAGAACTCAATATTTTGAGAGAGAAAATTGTGAGAGAGTCTTTGAGAACAGTTGCGATTGAATTTGATCTCAAATCTTATGATTATTCTTGATATTGGATTGCTTATTCATGAATCTATTATGTAAGGGTTTATTATGTCTTCTCAATTCATAATCTCTTCATCTACACATAGCATGAGTAGCTAAATCCACTACTAGGGTTGTGAGAACCTTGGAGAACTAACAAAGTCAAACTAGATAATTCATAATTCTTAGAAGTTGTATATGCATGCATTAATTACCTCTCTTCGTTTTGCATGTTTTTTTGATGGTGGAAAACATTAGAACCCACCTAGCTTTACTAATTTGACGAAGGTAGTAATAAATAGGAAAAGAGATTAATTAAAAAAATTCGATTGATGTGTTCTCGTCTAATCAACTGAACTGGGCCAAGGGGAGGTTATACTGGGGTAATAGGTAATGGTTAATAATGCACACTATAGAGATGGACCAAGTTACATTGTGAAATTTACCTCTCACCATTGACCAAAGGGCTTGGTGAACGTAAATTATTGTTTTATATGTTATCTAATAGATAAGAATTCGGTTATCCAGTGATACTGAGTTGGGGAATCATGGGAAACACAATACCCTAGTTGCTCTCTATTATTGATTTTCTCTTGTTACATTTAGTTAGTTTACTTTTCTTGTTGAGTATTGCAAACACCCCCCTTTGGGAAGTAGAGTCGGTTGATTACTCGTATTGTATATTGATGAATTTTCTTGATTGTATGTATTCCCTGCGGTGTGACTTGGGCGACACCAAGATATTGATGAATTTTCTTGACAGCGACCAGTTTATCCTCTAAAAAAGAGGTGTGACTTGGGCGACACCAAGATTTTGGTGTTGTTCCTGGAGAGTGCGACTATACGTAGTGAATTGATTAGTATGTCGCGTGTTAAACCTTAGTCCCCTTATTTTACTTTTGTTTGTTGTTTTTTAATTCTTTTTTAGGGTGAACGACTAGTATATACCAAACAATAGGAGTCAAGGTAATCCTTTAACTCTATTTGATATAGAGATCCATAGAACTTCAAGAAGAATTCCCCAAGACATTGCTAACATAGTAGCCAATGTAGCTTTGAATAGGATCAACAATGATGATGCTGGGAATAAGAACCCACCTCCTTTGGAGGACATTCCACAGACTCAGGATTTCAATGCTAATGCTTAGTAGTGAAATCAGTACAGGTTGAATCCTATACCTATAGAGGTGACTGGAGGTATTATGTTGTCACCACTACTTGCAGACACAAAGTTTATAGTCTCAAGTGGGTTACTCTAGATGTTGTAGAACAGAGGGCTAATTGTGGGCTTACCATCAGAGAATCCACAAAGCCACCAACAAAATGTGGCATTTTTCTATAAGAGTGTGATGGGGACGTAGAATCTATCTATGTATATTATCTAACTTGACATCTTCCCATTGTCTCTTATGGATAATGCTATATTATGACTATCTAATCTTCCAAAGATTTGGGCAAACTTGCAGAAGGACATTTTTAGAAGTACTTCCCTAGATCGAATGAGCTCAAGATGAACAACTAGATCAACAACTTCGAGCAAATTCGTTCAGATTCACTAAGCACTAATTAAGATAGATTCACAAAATTTCTGAGGAGCATCCCTGACCATAAGATCATTGATGATGCCTTGGTGGAGATATTTTACCATACCGTTAATAAGAACAGTCAGGCCTGTGTTGACACTATCATAGAGGGGTGTTTCTAGGTCAGCTATTTGCAAGGATTGCAGAGCGAATGGAAAGAGTGGTGAAAACAAATCACGCATGGGGGCAGTGGGAAAGACCTTGCACAAATAGTTCATGTGCTGTCAATGTGGGGTCAGAGCAAGCAAGAATTAATGATGAAATCATGTAGCAGCTTGCTCAGCTTCATACAAGTATGGATGTGATGATAAAGCAGAATAAACAAAGAGTGAATGCATTGGTTCACCACCATCCACGTGTATGGATATATGAGGGAGCCATACTATAATTAGGACGCTTGTTTTTGTGGCTGATCGGATGGGGGGTTTCGGACCAAAGTCCAAGGGTCCAATTAGGAATATTGGTGCCAAGGTAAAGGAAACCAAGGTGAGAACATTTTAGAGACACAACTTATAGGGACAACCCCGGAGGGTATTATGATAAGAACAGGGGTCCAGATGCAGATTGGGGTTACGAAGAAGGCTTTAGAAATGGTCCTTATGTGCTAAAACATAACCACGACACAGGTACAGGTAATCTCAGCATTGAAAAGATGTTTGATAACCTGTTGAAGAAGGCAGAGACATATGATGAGACTCTAAGTGGCATGAAATCAAATATTTTAATCATTTCTCAAAAAATAGAGTATCACTCAGTGGCTATCAAACAGTTTGAACAATAGTTTGGTCAAATGTTGACTCAACTTAATCAGCGTAAGAGAGGTTCACTGCCTAGCAAGATAGTGCAAAATCCTAAAAACAAAGGGCAATTTATGGTGGTAACTACTCGAGGTTGAAAGAGCACAATTGACCCTCTCATGCCAGTTGATGTAGAAGATGTTCGAGAGGACACAGTTGTGGAAGAGGATGCGAATGAAGGAGATGATTGTAGCAAGGATGGGGTGAGTGAAGCTACTGACGCGCCACATATGTTTAAGCCCATCACTGGGACTCCTCCTCCCTTCTCTCAAAGACTCAAAAATAGGAACGAGGAAGGAAAGTTCAAGCACTTTCTCTCTGTATTGAAGTAACTCTCCATCAACATTTCTCTCATTAAGGCATTGGAGAAGATGCTAGGGTATGCGAAGTATATCAAGGACCTGGTAACCAAAAAGTTCAGTGTGAGTCAAGAGCTTTCTCAAAAGCTTCAACACTGCAATGTCGTCACTACAAAGTCCTCAGTTCAAAGAATAGAACATCATCCTGCTTTCACCAAATCCTGCACCAATGGAGATGTAGAGTTCACAATGGCACTATGTGACTTATGTGCCAATATCAATCTGATGCCCCTAGCTGTGTATAAGAAGCTTTGATTAGGAGCCCCTACTCAAGCTAGTATGCTGTTGTTGATGGCGGATCGTACGGTAAAGAAGAAGCCTATGGGGATACTTCATGATGTATTGGTCAAAGTAGAAAACTCATATTCCCTATGTACGTTATACCCTCCCCAGACCCTACTTGTGGAATTCCACTGGGTATATTGTTGTTGTTGAGATATTCTTATCAAGATGTTAAACATCCCAAGCTTAAACATTTATGATTATGCTTATGTTTATATATTTCATGGGACTAGACTAAGCATCGATTGAGATTTAAGTTGGGAGACTAATGTGTTGCAAAAATACAACACTTTTGATGCTTAAATCTTTGGATTTTGTCTGTTCCGAAAGTGATTTAGTGTATTTTATGTGTTTTTGTGTTTATCTTTGCAAGATTACACATTGGCCATGATTTTGGGGAAATTTATAGAAGTTGTTGCAGAATTTTTATTATACGAGACACCTTATGGGCGGTAGACTATTCTACGAGCCATAAGGTGGTTTCAGAAGGAATTGCAGTGATATGCCAAGCTTATGAAGTTACTTCTACAAACCTGCATACAAGTCATACAAAAATTTATGAGTTGTAGGAGAGGTTTCATGCCCTAAGGATTATAGAATGGAGCCTTTCTGATGTTCATGACGAAACCTCCTTTATGGATCTTAAACCATTTTATCATTCACAAAGGGGTGTCAAAAAGAAGAACAATTTTCAAACAACAATGTACGAGACCTCAATTATAAGCCATGAACTTCAATACGGGCCTTAAAGTGTTGTCATAGAGTGTGCTGACCAATTCTCCTAAGATATTTTGGATTTGAATTTTAAATATTATAAATAGCTCTTTTAGGTTATTTTTCAGAAGTTCTCGCCAGTTTTGATTAGTTTTAGGTTAGTACTAAGAGCACTCAATATTTTGAGAGAGAAAATTGTAAGAGAATCTATGAGAACACTTGTGGTTGAATTTAATCTTAAATCTTGTGATTATTATTGATGTTGGATTGCTTGTTCTTGAATCTATTATGTAAGGGTTTATTATGTCTTCTCAATTCATAATCTCTTTATCTACACATAGCATGGGTAGCTAAATCCACAACTAGGGCTATGAAAACCATGAAGACCTAACAAAGTAAAACTAGATAATTCACAATTCTTGGAAGTTGTATATGCATGTATTAATAAACTCTGTTTGTTTGTCATGTTTTCTGATGGTGGCCAACATTAAACCCGCCTAGTATTACAAACTGGACGAAGGTAGCAATAAATAGGAAAAGAGATTAATTAAAAAAATTTGATTGATATGTTGTCGTCCAATCAATTGAACTGGGCCAAAGGGAGGTTGTGCTGGGGCTGATAGGTAATGGTTAGTAATGCACACTATGGAGTTGGGCCAAGTTGCATAGTGAAATTCACCTCTCACCATTGGCCAAAGGGCTTGGTGAACTTAAATTATTCTCCTACATGCTATATAATAGAAAAAGAATTCTGTTATCCATTGATACTGAGTTAGGGAATCAATGGGAAACATAACACCTTAGTGGCTCTCCATTATTGATTTTCGCTTGTTTTATTTAGTTAGTTAACTTTTCTTATTGATTATTGCTAACACCACCCTGTGGGAAGTGGAGTCGGTTAATTACTCACATTGCATATTGGTGAATGTTCTAGATTCTACGTATTTCCTGCAGGACTGACCCTAACCTTTGGTTAGGTTATATCTCTTGACAGCGACCGCTTTATCCTCTAAAAACGTGGTGTAACCTGGGCGACATTAAGATTTTGGTGTTGTTCCTGGGGATTATGGCTATACTTAGTGAATTCATTAGCAATTCACGCATTAATCCTTAGTTCCTTTATTTTACTTTTGTTTGTTATTTTTATTCTTTTTTAGGGTGAACGAGTAGTATATGCCCAACATTAGGAGTCAAGGTAATCCTTTAGCTTTATTTGATCTAGAGATCCACAGAACTTCAAGGAGAATTGCCAAGACATCGCTAATATGGCTGCTAATGTAGCTTTGAACAGGATCAACAATGATGATGCTAAGAACCCACCTCCTTTGGAGGACATTCCATAGCCTCAAGATTTCAACGGCGATTCTTACTAGTGAAGTCAGTACAGGTTGAATCCTATACCTATGGAGGTGAGTGGAGCTATTGTGTTGCCACCACTACCAGCAGACACAAAGTTCACAGTCTCGAGTAAGTTACTGCAGATGCTGTAGAACAGTGGGATATTTGTGGGCTTACCATCAGAGAATCCACATAGCTACCTACACAATGTGGCATTTGTCTATAAGACTGTGATGGGGACATAGGCTTTGCCTATGGATGTTGTGAAACTTCACATCTTCCCATTGTCTCTTACGACAATGTTGTATTATGACTATTTGAGCTCCCGAAGAGTTCAATCACCAGTTGGTTAGACTTGCAGAAGGACTTTTTAAGACGTACTTCTCTAGATCGAGGACCCTTAAGATTAAGGACTACATCAACAACTTCGAGACACTTTTTTTGAATTCAATAAGAACTACTTTGGATAGATGCACAAAATGTTTGAGGAGCATCCCTGACCACAAGATCGTTGTTGATACCTTGGTGGAGATATTTTACCGTGCCCTTGATAAGAATAGTCAGGCCTGGATTGACACTATCATGGGGGATATGTTTCTAGGTCAGCCATTTGCAAGGATTGCAGAGAGAATGGAAAGAGTGGTAAACACAAATCATGTATAGGGGAAGCAGGATAGAGCTTGCATAAAGAGTTCAAGTGTTGTTAGTGTGGGCTCAGAGCAAGCAAGAATTAATGAATAAATCATGTAGCAGCTTGCTCAAATTCGTACAAGTATTGATATGATGATAAAGAAGAACAAACAAAGAGTGAATGCATTGGTTCACCTACTTCCATGTGCACTGATATATAAGCAGCCATACTATGATGAGGACGCTTGTTTTGTTGATGATCGGATGGGGGATTTTGATCCAAAGTCCAAAGGTCAAATTAGGAACATTGGTGCCAAGGTCAAGAAACCAAGGTGAGAACATTTGTAGAGGCGGAGATTACAGGGATAACCGCAGAGGATATTGTGATAAGAACAGGGGCGTAGATGCAGATTGGGATTACAAAGAAGGCTTTAGAAATGGTCCTTATGTGATACAACATAACCGCGACACAGGTACGGGTAATCTTAGAATTAAGATGATGTTTGATTCCTATTGAAGAAGGCTGAGATATACATTCAGACTCTAAGTGGCATGATATCAGATATTTTGATTATTACTCAGAAAATAGTCTCACTCAGTGGCTGTCAAACAGTTTGAACAATAGTTTGGTCAAATGTCGACTCAACTTAATTAGCGTAAGAGAGGTTTACTGCCTCGCAAGATAGTGCAAAATCCTAAAAACGAAGGGTAGTGTATAGAGGTCATAACTCGAGGTTGAAAGAAGACAATTCACACTCTCATGCCAACTGATGTAGAAGATGTTAGAGAAGACACGATTGCGGAAAAAGATGCGGATAAAGGAGATGATTGTAGTAAGGATGGGGTGAGTGCAGTTGTTGATACGCCATAGATGTTTAACCCCTTCCCTAGGCTTCCTCCTCCCTTCCCTCAGAGACACAAAAAGAGGAAGGAGGAAGGCAAGTTCAATCACTTTCTCTTCATGTTGAAGCAACTCTCCATCAACATCCCTCTCATTAAGGCATTGGAGAAGATGCTAGGGTATTCCAAGTACATGAAGGACCTGGTAAGCAAAAAGCACAGTTTGAGTCAGGTGCTTTTTCGAGAGATTCAACAATACAATGTCATCACTACAAAGTCGTTCGTTCAAAAAAGAGAACATCATCATGCTTTCACCAAATCCTACACCATTGGAGATGTAGAGTTCGCGATGGCACTATGTGACTTATGTGCCAGTATCAATCTGATGCCCCTGGCTGTGTATAAGAAGCTTGGATTTGATCCCCTCCTCAAACTAGTATGCAGTTGTTGATGGTGGATCGCAGGGTAAAGAAGAAGCCTATGGGGATACTTCATGATGTGTTGGTCAAAGTAAAAAATTCATATTCCCTACAGACTTTGTGATATTAGATTGCGAAGTTGATTTTGACATCCCAATAATCTTGGGAAGACACTTCGTAGCCACTGGACAAGCTTTAGTGGATATGAAAGCTAGATAACTTAGGTTTAGATTAAATAACGAAGAAGTTTTCTTTGATATCCATTAGTCCGTGAAGCATCCAGATGATTTGAAGAGTGAAGTCTTGGCAATTGGCGATGTTGAAGTAACCAATGTCTCCAATTTGTGTCGCAACAATAAATCAGGCGCTACTTGGGAGGCAATCCAAGATTTTTTATGTAATAGTATAATTATAAGTTTATTTTAAATTTTTGGTTTCAAAGCTTATTTTCTTGTGTTTTGATTGTAATTTTGGACATTGTGTTGGTCGCATATAAGGTAACAGTGTATTGTGTTAAGAATATCTATGTACAGGACTAAGTTAGCCTGTATGGCTGAGAAGAACATCAAGTTGAGTCTCTATGACTAGGTTTATGGGTCGTAGAAAACTTTATGACTTGTAGCCCATCTCGTAGAGAATTCTAGTAAGCAGAAAAACATGCACACTAGTCCACGAGCAAACATTACAATTCTAGATCAAACCACTAGTCATGAATGGGGCTTGTGGATCCCAAGCAAGCTCTCTAATAATTTAGTAAATGTTGTTGTCTTCATAACCAACTCTACGAGTCACAATAAACTTTATGACTCATAGACTGGTCCATGAAACTCAGTCCTAAAAACTAGGGTTTGGGTGTTCTATGAAACAATGATCTACGACCCGTAATTGGGGTTTCATAGAGCTTAGGCCCAGTAAAATTTTGTTGACCCTATAAATTTAAATTTTGTTGACCGTATAAATTATTTCGACCCCACAATTGACCTAATTTACTAAAATTACCTAATCGACCCCAGTCTATCAAACTTCTGATAACCTTTGGCCACTATCACACCTTTTTTTTGGCAAAAATTTTCGCGGCACTAGGGTTTTGCTTCTAATCACCTCCTTCATCTTCTCCAGTTTAATGCCAACTCTTGTTATGTTTTTGGTTCACTTACAACCCTTAATTTGCCTTATATGAATGATTGATGTGACTAATATATGGGAGCAGTGTTTAGACCTAAATCCATGCTTGAATTGAATTTATGATTAAACAGAGATTAGGGTGCCCATAATTGAATTTTTGATTTAGTCCGAATTGGGTGTTATGGCCTTGTGTATATGTTCATTGTCTTTTGCTATTCATTCACTCACCTTAAGTGATTGAATGATTATGATTGTGCATTAGCGGGTAACAAGGTACATGATATTGCTTGAATCAATTAGAGGTGGTCGGAATTGTAGGATAATTTATGCTAAATCACTCTTGATGGTGTGTATTTGTGTTGAACATGTTGGGGGTGATGGACGTAGTGTTAAAATCATGTGGGTGTGTGTGTTCTTACTTTGGTGCTGATACTTCATTTGATGAAAATATCTTTTGGGGTCCGTGTGATGGACTTAGAAACTTAACTGACTGAGTTTCCTAGTTCACGAGTGGCTTTTACGGCTCATGGAACAATCCAGAAGTCGTAATATCCCCTCGTGTAAAATTTCAGAAATGTGATTTTTCTGAGTATGCATCAGATAAGACCTTGTACAAGTCCTAGATCACATTACTGCTCACAGATAAGTCTTATAGATATCTACCTAAACCACTGGTTAGGTGGTTTGAGGTTAGAGAGGTAGCTTTAATGGGGCTGGATCTGGTTATGGAGGCGCTTGAGAAGGTGTGGATGATTAGGTAAAGGTTGAAAACAATCCAAAGTTGTCAAAAATCCTATGCCGATGTGTGAAGAAGAGAACTTAAATTCAAAGTGGGTGATTGGGTTTATTTGAAGTTTTCTCCAATGAAAGGCATGGTCCATTTTTGTAAAAGGGGGAAGTTGCGTCCAAGATATATTGGTCCTTATGAGGTCTTGAAGAGGGTTGGCAAGGTAACTTATGAGTTGAATTTGCCTAGTGAAATAAATTTGGTTCACCCGGTGTTCCATATCTCTATGTTGAGAAAACGTGTTGGTGAACCTAATGCTATTGTGCCTCTTGATGTTGTTGGTTTTTTAAGAATAACTTGACTTATGAGGAGACTTTGGTTAAGATCGTAGATAGGCAAGTGAAGATACTGAGGAACAAAAAGGTGGAATCCGTTAAGGTCCTTTAGAAGAACCAACAAATCGAAAGTGCACAGTGGGAGGCCAAAAGCGGACATGCAAAAGCGGTATCCTCATCTCTTCCACTCCACTCCAGCATAAGTTACTACTTTTAAGTCTCATATGTGATAACAAGTCTTATGATTTTGCCCCTATATCATTCATATGCATTCAGGTTTAAGTTGGCAAGTTACGATGATTTTACACGTATGTTGAGATTTTTAAAATGGTGTTTTAAATGTGATGTTGCATTCTTATTTGGGATAATTTGGTTGTGATCACTCTAGTCTTGTATGTTTCTTTTACATTCGGGAATGAATGTTCCAAAGGGGGAGATATTGAAATGACCCCCAAAGAAAAAGTGCTCGAAAATGTGCCTCGAAAATTCCTGGAATTTCAAATTCCATATATCTCAAAATCCATTTATTATTTTGAAAAGATGACTTCATATTCTTGTTTAGAGGGTAAAAATTAGAGGGAGAATGGTCTAACACCGATTTTAGAGTAACTATATCAAAATTCGAAAATCCCATAGTGTAATTTGTAGTGAGGTTTTAGCGTTTCCTCCACGACGCGCCTCTACTTAATTTGGGACTGTTTTTTTAGTTCTATCCAAGACTTCCTAAGTCTTGGGCCTAAGTGTTCCTAAACGTGTTTTTATCTATACTTAGCCAAATTTCACCCTCCTATTATCCAAAACATTTCCCAATACTCACTCAAACACTTAGCCAAATTTTCTCTCCCAAATCCAAGTCCCAAACCCTCATCCTAAGCAAAGGTTTTCCTTCAAGGTTTTCTTCAAACTTCAAGTCTCCATCTCCAATCATCACCAAGTTCATCTCTAAGCTAAGATATGTGGGTTTCTTTCATGGGTTCCTTTCACCCATGATACACAAGTCTCCTTTTACTCAAATTGCATGATTTAAAGTTGGTTTACAAATGGGTCTTGATAATTATGAAATTCACTGCACTATGTTAAAGCTATGTGAAATTGTGACTGTTTTGCTATGTTTTGAGCTATCAATTTTGATTTATTGTACGATTGGAGAAGGAGTTTTGATGTTTATTGCTTGAGGATGTTCCAACGTGTCGATTGATGGTTTCACAATGGCTTTTCTTACATGATTCCATCTCTATTTTCATGGTTTTATGCTAGCATCACACACCCTCTAAGTGTTTGATAAAATTTTCGGATGTGGTTTTTTCAGGAGTTGAAGGTCCAAAGCATGAGATATGATATGATTGACTATAAGATAATGAAATGAGCAAATGTATGTGATATACACTATATAAAGTGTTTAAATTAGGCCATGCCCAATTCGAGGGGTCTAAGAACCAAGATAACCGAGATGGGGGTTTGTACTCATCTACCGAGAAAAGGTTTAGTGCTTCCCCACCTAGGTGATGGGGAGGCATTATCACCAACTGAGGGAAGGGTTAGTAATTCTCCACCTATTTGATGCGGCAGCATTATCACCAACCGAGGGAAGGGTTAGTACTTCTCCACCTAGGTGATGTGGCCGCACTACCACCAACCCAGTAAAGGGTTAGTTCTTATGGGGAAGCATTATCACGAACCGAGTTAAGGGTTAGTACTTCACCTCATAAGTAATGGGTAAGCATCGTCACTAACCTACCAATGCGTTGTACCTTGAAAATCTAGCTTAGTCTATACTACACATACGATATCCTATAGGAGTATGAGTTGTTTAAGCATGTTTTACTTGAGAATTGATCATTCATGCCATATTATTATATGATGTCTATTGCCCATCATTATGCATTTTGACTATGATGTCTATTTCTTGTTGCATTGCATGCAACATACTTAGTACGTTCAAACATGCTAACGCATACTCTATGCCTACATGATGTCACCATATAAGAACCGGTGCCAAGTTGATCATCCTCATCCACGTGGCTAGTTTTATACTTTTCAAGCTAGATGGCGAGTCCTCCACTTCAGGGACCTTTGTCTATGTTGCTCTTATTATGTACTGAGACATTCTTCTTTATTGTCTATTTTGACTATGAGGGTGAGCTCGGTTACTTTGTCTTGGCCCCCGCTCTTTTCTATGTATTAGATGTTTTTGTTGGACATGTTATGTATCTATGCTGAGAGACTTTTCTCTATTGTTCTTGATGTCTATGTTATGAATGTGCTTTCCTTTAGCGCTGTTTGTCCCATTTTTTATCTCTTGATGCTTGATTTATTGCTTCAGCAACCAAGGATGTGTAATGACGTTCTAAGAGGCTTGCTTGGGGTCCCTTCCGGTTCTCCTTGCATCATGTCATTCCTAGGCCCTAGGTTTTGGTTGTGACAACAAGGTGTGGTCAATTACAACACTATAGATACTTTTCACGAATTCGATGCATACATACAATCCCATATCCATCATATAGTTACTTGACTTATATACCATGTGGTAGACCATCAATAACTTGATAATTCCTCGTCAAGGTATTTTATCAAACAGTTGGTGGATATGTAATGCTAGTTTAAAATCATGCAATTCAAGAGTGAAATAATATGATAAAACTCAATGTAAATCAACCACCAACTTATATTAACACCCCGAT
>JAABOM020098890.1:0-26873 GCA_011800125.2 Solanum clarkiae | reverse complement strand
CTAAAGGTGGTCTCTTATGCTGCACCAGTGTACAGTTTCATTTAAATTGTTATTTCATATGCAGTGTTTCCTGCCTTTCATACTCACTACATTATCTCGTACTGATCCCCCTTATGGGGGACCTGCATGTCATGCTGCAGGTACAGGTGCTAGTAGATCTCCTCGGTAGGAGTACGGGATATTCAGCTGTTGTCAACAAGCTCCAAGTTGCTTCGAAGCCTTGTATATGTCTAGAGCTTATGTGTTTTTATTGCACAGTTGTTGAGGCAGGGCCTGTCTCAACCCTTATCAGTTGTTTTTCTTTATTTAGAGGCTTTGTAGACTATGTAAAGTAAGTGCGCTCATGTCTAGTACTTTAAATACCGTGGCCTCAATGGCCCAGTCATATGCATTTCTTTTTGGCTAGTTATCACTGTTTATCTACTTAAAGGCATGTAAAAGGTAGAAATCTCTTATAATATGTATAGAAAGCACATAGATACAGGTTGGTTTTCCCGAGCCTTATCGGCAACGGGTGCCAGTCTGCCCTAACGGGACTTGGGGCGTGACAATGAGATTTAAGAATGACATTGCAGTACCAGTTAATGCACTTGGCATAGCCTTTTTGATGTTATGACTATTTTGTTTTTTGGTAAAATGTTATGGTTATTGTGCATATCATTTATCATGTTATATTACTTATATATACTTATATTGTGGCATTGGCATGCACATATCTCATAATGCATCTGTACCACTTGAGGCATCATGATACTTGGGACAATACAATATAAGGCCTGCAATGCCTTGATATACTTCAATATTAGATTTGTGATGCTTATAGATACTCCAATTTATAGCCTTCGACGCCTTGAGATATTTGAGTGAATCGCTCTCGATGCCCCTGGATTCTATCTGGTAGCTTGGGCTTGATAGATGTGTACATCAACCCTATTACGATCGTGATTTTACCACTTACTTATCTTGTGATGCCATTGCATTCTTTCATCTTATTTGCATTGCATCATTGGTTGCATTTGCTATCTTTATCTGTTATTATTTATGTATATATTATGTACCAACGTTCTGATGCATACGGTGGAGACTCTTAGCTATTACATACATATTCAATTTCTCCCACTAAGTCAATTGAACGTACTAGGTACATTTCGATGTGCTCACCCCTACTTTGTTTCCTCCCTGCAGATCAAGCATAGAGACCCCTACAGGATAGTTGATCTCGTTCTATCAGAGCTTTCCTCCATCTATCTCAGATTTAGCAGTGAGACTCAGACTCCGAGTTACCGTGGATGTTTTGAGACTTTTTTTGTTCTTTCTATTCCGAATATTGTATTTGACATTATCAGATAACGTTGTATTTTTATTTGAGATAGTTATATTTACTCATTCGTACTACTTTAGATGTTCTTGTACTTATGACTTCAGGCTTTGGAATTTCATTTTAGATGTTGTGGATTACTTTTGCTTTTGATTTATTCTCTTTAGTCATGATCCGATTTTGGGTCATGATAAGTGGTGTAACGACCCCATTTTAGGAGCCTATTAGTGTGGAAAAGTTGGTCTAAAAATGACCTGTAGTCATTTTACGAGGTCGACTTATGGCCCATAGAAGGAGCTATGGCTCGTACATCGATCCTTAAACATGAAACTTCAGGAAGGAGAAAACTTTTTGAGTGTGGGTAACTTACACACCTCTTTGACGGCCCCGTTAGAGAGTTTACGAACCGTAGATAGGTTCGTAGATGGAGTGCCTTGACTTAAAGGAAATTGAAGCTTTCAAAAAGGTGATCTACGTATTACCTGCATAGTTTGTAGAAGAATGTACGACCCATAGAATCCCTTCATCGATGGGGTCCAAGAAAATGAGAAAATGGCTAAGTGTGGAAGCGCTTTATAGGTCCAACTATAAGCCATAGAACAAAGGATGGCCCATAAGATGGTTTCCCAGCAAAATTAGTTTCAGGGGTTTTTGAAAAGTTACCAAACGGACGAGACTTACGACCTATGGTTTGACCTAAGGTCAGTAAAAAGGATTTCATAGGTTGAATCCAATACTTTTATTGAGGGGCAATATGGTCAATTCTATCATTTCTATTCCTAAACCCTATCATTTTGGGATCAAAAAGGGGGGGGGGGGTTCTAAACTAGCCTTAAAGCCCTAGGTTCCTCATTCAATCCCTCGTTCTTCCACTCTCAATTTTCCTAAGGAAAAAATCTCTTTAAAAAAAGGGCAAGCAAGGCTAGGGTTTCTAAGATTCATCTTAAGGGCTTCAAGTTCAGTTCTCCTATGGTTCCTAAGGTATGTGAGTTGATTTGTGGGTATTCTTCCACCCGTAAGGTCCTTCATTAAGTATATTTACCTTTCCTTTAAGTTCTTTTAAGATATTATGCATACTTATGATGATTTCATGATGTTGCTATTCATGATATCCTATGATATTTTACTAAGTATGTGCATCTTTTGAGCTATTGATGATGACCCCAATGATGAGTTTTGAAATAATGAAGTGTGGGTGTGTTCATTGGTCCTTGAAAGAGAAATTTCCTCATTAATTTCATGTGATTTATGATTGTTCTATTTAAAAAGTCTAGCCCACCTGGTTTTGATGATTTGGGCATTAAAGATGAGTTTAAGTTATGATTTGTCAATGATATAAACATGTTGACAATTTCTATAATAGATGCTTAAAGTGAGGTCCCCAAGATAAAAGGACAATTCTCACTTGGTGGTTCCTAAGTTCAAGATACTCCTATGATTTCTACTTATAATTCTAAGTTATATTTTAAAGATTTCATGGGATGACTTAGCACCGAGTGGACTTGAGATTGAGATTCATTCTGTTAGTTGAGGTATGACCCGTTAAAGATAAAATCTCAAAGTTCCTAACTATGTACCATCATAGAAGCCCTTATAGGCTAGACTAGTGGATCCACTAAGCCATTTATGTTATTAAGATGCATCCGAAATTAATGGAGTTCCACTGGGAAAGTGGTCTCTTCGTACCAACATAGGGAGTTATGTTAGACTTTATGTAGTAGCTCACTTGGTCTTATATTTCGATTAAGGTTTACTCCCACAAGTTTATGATCCTATGAAATGTTTCCGTTACATGTGCTTTCTCATGCATTGACTCTTATTCATATTGAGCTATATTCCTGGTGTATGCTTAAGCTCACTTTATGTATCTTTCACCTTATACGTACTTATATGTTACATTTATGAATGATGACATTATAAATTCATAGATGCATTACATCTCACATACTTAGTACATTCTAACATACTAGCATATATTTTTCTTGCATGATTTAACCATGTAGGGGCAAACACTCCTCCACCAGCTTATGGCTAGTATTCATCATTCAAGACTAGAACTTTTATTCATGGTGAGCCCTTAGTTAGGGACTCTATCATTTTCTTTTCTACCTTGTGTTTATTCTTGTGACTATGTATTATGGCCCTTCTGAGGCATTTACTTTTTATATTGTACAATTACAGAGTCTTTTCTATTGATCAAAATCGACCATACCGGTTCCGTCACCTATTATTAGTTGGTATGCTTATGGAAAAAGTATGTTAGTTATCATGTTGCTTTTCAATGTTGTTTCACTGCTTTAAAATGTCCCATAGTCCTTTTTCCTTATTTTCCACAAATGTGTTAAGTGTTTATGCCTATGAATGCTTGAGATGCTTAAGATGACTTGGGTGAGGTGCCTTCGGATATCTCATTCGTCATGTAATGACTAGGCCTCTAGGTCAGGTTATTACATTTGGTATCAGAGCTCTAAATTCTTTGGGCTCATGATTCAAGAGCGGGGTGTCGAGTAGAGTCTCGCGGATCCATATGTACATGTCCAAACCTATCTACGAGGGGCTATGGGGCACTTGATAGGAAAAACTTTCATGTCTTGATTCTATTCGTGCGTTTCTTCGTATCAACTATTTTGAACGTGTCGCATTTACTCCTTCCATGAAGAGGCCGATTGCTAGATCCTGATGTTCGGTGAGAGAGCCTAAATCAGCTATGTCATGACCCAAACGTAGGGCCTAAACGTGACATGGCGAATGGAGAACCTGAAGGGACCTCAAACAAGCCTCTTGGCATATCATTACACATCCTTGGTCGTGGAAGCAAGTAAACAATATCAAGAGAACATAAAGTACGGATAAAGGGGATAAGGGAGTCATTTATAGCATAGATCATAAAGAGTCAAATCTCAAAGAATAATTACATCACTTGTCCAACAACACCTCTAGATATAGACTTGCGCGGGGACCAAGACACTTTCTGGGCTCACAGAGTTCAACATTAAGAAATGACAAAGGCAAGAGTATCATAGCTATTGTCCCTGAACGTTGAGGACTCACCAATAGCTTATCTTCAAAGATGACCAACTAGCCATGGGGAGGATGATCATGAGGAGCTCCGGTTCCTATATGGTAACATCAAGAGGGATAGAGTATGAATTAGTACTTTTGAATGTACTGAGTATGTAGGATGCAATGCAACAAGAGATATGCAACATAATCAAAATGCATAGACATAGGTAATGGATAGTATGATAACAATATGACATGCGTGATCAATACTTGAAGTAAAATATGCTTATATAGAACATATTACATATGTAGAAAGAGACCACCTTTATAGACCAAGCAAACTAGCACTTAGAATCCAAGGTATGACCACCCCTTATGAAGTGATTGAGAAATTTACTCCTCAATTGGTAGATGGGCATACCATCCCCACCATAGTGGTCAAGGTATATATACCTTAACATGGTAGATGAGAATGACCACCCTCCAGTGATTGAGGAATATATCCCCCAATTAGTAGATGGGCATACCACCCACCATCAAAGTTGTTGAGGCATAACACCTCCTCAACTAGGTGTGGTAAACTTATAACACTGTAGATACCTTTCATGAAAACAACTCATATATACATTCCTTTCATCTTCATAAAGTCATTTGGCTCATATGCCATGCATTAGCCCTTCAATAACTTAAGAATCCATAACCGGATATTTTATCAAAAACTTGGCGGGTGTGCAATACTAGTACAAAATCATGCAATTTAAGAGTGAAATCATGTGACAAAACTCAATATAGAATCACCCACCAACACTTGGTAATACCCTCATGCAAGATACACCAAAATCCCTCATCAATTCGCATAATAGATCATAGATTCATAGCTCAAAACATGCTCAAACAGTCATATTTTATGAAACCCCAACAAAATTTATAATCAACTTTCATAATAAGAGATACCATAGATAATCTAACTTGAAAGCATGTAATTTATGTAAAAAGGAATTTAAGGGCACCATGGGTGAAAGAACCCAATGATTGAAACCCACATACCTCAACTTTTGAGATTTCCTTGATGAAGGTTTGATTGAGAAGTTGAAGCTTAAATGAAAACCTTGAGATCCAAAATGAAATTGGACACTAGAATTTGGGTGAAATATTTATCTATGAGTTAGAGAGGGTTTTGGGGAATGTCTTGTACTATATGGAGTTAAAATATGACTAAGTATAGTTGTTTTTCTTCATGGGAAGGCTAAGGACCAAGATCCAAATACGTTGGAGTGAAGCAGGAAAACTAGCACAAAAAACACATCTCCGTGATGGCTCCGCGTCACGGAGCAAACTCGTAGCCCTACTAGAATTAAAATTTTTGTGAAATTCACTTTTCACTACTGGTCCTCTAAAATTTGGGTTATACCTATTTCCACCTCAATTTTCCCCCCTAAGAAGAATATGAAGTCAGATTTTCAATATTATACACAAATTTTGAGATATATGAAATTTACGATTATGGACACTTCCGAGGCACATTTTCGGGCACTTTTTTGGGGTCATTTCAATATCTCCCCCTTGGGAACATTTGTCACTGAATGTCAAAGAAACATATATAAGAGAAGTAAGCAAGATAATTTCAGCTCACACAAGAATGCAACAATGCACTTAAACATCATTTCAAAAATCTCAACATAAGTGTCAAAATCATCATGAACTAGTCAATATAAATGTCATGAGGGATGAAACTTATGACTTTAAATCATATAGTGGACTCAGATTAGTACCTTAGGCTTGAGTAGAATGGAAGATATAGGGATATCACTTTTGCATGTCTGCCTCGGCTTCCCATGTAGCACTTTCAACTTGTTGATTCCTCCAAAGGACCTTAACGGAAGCTACATCCTTGTTCCTCAACCTCTTCACTTGTCTATCAAAAATTTATAACAGGACCTTGTCATAAGTCAAATTGTCTTCAACAACACCCATAACATCCAATGGTACAATAATATTTGGGTCACCCATACACTTCCTCAACATAGATACATGGAAGACCGGATGAACCATATTCATTTCACTAGGCAGCTCCAACTCATAAGCCACCTTACCATTCTTCTCAACACCTTATAAGTACCCACAAATCTTGGACTCAATTTACCTTTTTTATCAAAACAAACCACACCCTTCATGAGTGAAACCTTCAAACAGACCCAATCACCAACCTTAAATTCAAGATCTTTTCTCCTTACATTGGCATAGGTCTTTGTCTACTTTGGGCTATTTTCAGCCTCTCTCTTATTATCCGCACTTTCTCAAGGCCTCCATAACCAAATCCAGACCCAACAAAGTTATCTCCCATACTTCAAACCACTCTATCGTGGATCTACACCACCTACCACAGAGAGCCTCAAAAGGGGTTATACTAATGCTTGCATGATAGCTATTATTATAAGCAAACTTAATTAGTGGAGGATGATTATCCCAACTATCCTTAAACTCCACTACACAAGCTCTAAGAATATCCTCATGAGTTTGAATAGTTCTTTTGGCTAGGCCATCCGTTTGAGGGTGAAAGGCAGTACTTAGCTTAACCTTGGTACCAAGGCCTCTTTGGAAGGACCTCCAAAAGTGTGAAGTGAATTGAGCACCACGATCCAAAATGATAGACATGCACCCCGTGCAATCTAACTAACTCATGAATGTACAATCTAGAATAATCTTCGGCACCATAAGTGGTCTTAATCGGTAGGAAATGATCCTACTTTGTCATTCTATCAACCACAACCCAAATAGAATCAAAATGCTTTCTAGTCTTAGGCAACCCAAGCACAAAATCCATTTTGATTTCCACCCACTTCTAAGTAGGGATCTCTATATCTTGAGCTGGGTCACCTGACCTTTGATGCTCGACTTTCACTTGTTGGCAATTGTTACAACCGGACATAAACTTAGCAATGTCCCTCTTCATACCACCCCACAAAACACTTCCCTCAAATATATACATCTTTGTAGAATCAGGGTGAATAAAATTGGAAGAATTATGAGCCTCATCTAAAATCAACTTCCTCAAGTCATCAACATTAGGCACACATAATCTACCTTGGTACGTAAGGGAACCATCTACCCTTTGGGAGAAAACCTCCACCTTACCATCTTTCACCAAGTCCTTCAACTCTAACAATGTGGGGTCAAGATCTTGTTTTGCCTTCACCTCCTTAATCAAAGAAGATTTAGAACCATCCACAACCAGTACATCACCATTGTCAACCTCTTCTAACCTAAACCCCAATCTAGCCAACCGATGAACCTCTCTAGCCACCTTCTTGCCACTATCACCAACATGAGCTAGGCTACCCATAGACACCCTACTCAAAGCATCAGTCATAATATTGGCCTTATTGGTATGATAATGCACACTCATATCATAATCCTTAAGAAGCTCTAACAACCTTCTTTGTCTCAAGTTAAGATCTTTTTGAGCGAACACATATTGGAGACACTTATGATCGGTGAACACATCAACATGCACCCTATACAAATAGTGATGCCAAATTTTCAAAGAAAATACCACGACGACCAATTTAAGATCATGGGTAGGATAATTCTTTTCATGCACCTTAAGTTGTCTAGAAGCATAGGCTATCACCTTACCATGTTGCATCAAAACACAACCAAAATCGACTCTTGAAACATCACAATACACAACAAACCCTTCCAGTAGAGACAAGATAGGAATAAACACAAACTTATCTTTCAATGTTTAGAAGCTCTTCTCACATTCATCGGTCCACACAAATTTAGCCTTCTTCTAGGTCTACTTAGTCATGGGAGAAGCAATAGAAGAGAACCCATTCACAAATCTCCGGTAATAACCAGCTAAGCCCAAGAAGCTTCTAATATCCGATGGAGTCAAAGTGCTAGGACGATTTCTAATTAATTCCCTCTTCTTTGGGTCCACGTTGATACCATTACCAGACACCACATGGCCTAGAAAGGCAACCTCTTTCAACCAAAAATCACACTTTTTATATTTGGCATACAACTTCTCCTTCCTCAAAATTTGTAACACCATCATCAAGTGATCCATATGCTCCTCCTCACTATGGGAATAAATCATGATATCATCAATAAATACCACCACAAACAAATCAAGGTAGGGTTTAAAGACCCTATTCATAAGATCCATAGCCAGTGCATTAGTCAAACCGAAGGACATAACTACAAACTCATAGTGACCATACCTAGTCCGGAAGGCCGTCTCTTTGGAATGTCACACTCCCTCAATTTCATTTGATGATACTTGGACCAAAGATCAATCTTAGAGATGTGACTAGCCTCTTGAAGTTTTTCAAAAAGATCATCAATCGTTGGTAGAGGAAACTTATTCCTTATGGTGACCCTATTAAGTTGCCGATCGTCAATGCACATTCTAGAGAAACCATCTTTCTTCTTCACAAATAACACCAGTACACCCCAAGGTGATTGGCCAAGCCTAATAAAACCCTTCTCCAACAAATCACTCAATTGCTCCTTCAACGCCTTTAATTCGCCGGGGCCATTCAGTAAGGGGTAATAGAGATGAATGAGTATCGGGACGGAGGTCTGGGGGAATAGAGATGAGTGAGTATCGGGAAGGAGGTCTATACCAAAGTCTATTTCCCTTTTGGGAGGAACACTGGGAAGATCATTAGGGAAGACATAAAGAAACACATTAAACACCAGAACCGACTCTATAGGAAAGACCTTGGACTTAACATCCCTAACCCTCACAAGATGATAGAGACGCCCCTTAGGAATTAACTTATGGGCTTTGATGCAAGAAATGAATCTACCCTTGACCACCACATCATGACTCTCCTACTCAAGGATGGGTTCATTAGGAAATAGGAATTTGACCCTATGGGTTCTACAATCAATAGAAGCATAATATGCATGCAACCAATCCATCCCAAGAATGACATCAAAATCCACCATATCCAACTCTGTAAAATCACAAGGTAATATTTTATGCAAATGTAACGACTCCAATAAGTGCCCGAAAATGTGCCAAATATTCACTATTTTTTGGCTTTGGGATATGATGGAATAAAGCAAAATGACTCTTTAAACTGTCTATGCTTCTTTCAATTTTGAAGTAGCAGTTAGTCAATGCAACTTTCGACGCTCATCATGGGTCATCCAGAAATAGTCGCGCTATGTTTTTAAACATAGGGGTCAGGCTGCATACAACCGACCCCCTTACCCCGCAATGGGTGGGAGCCGTTGAGGCATTGGGGTAATGTTGTTGTTGTAACGACTCCAATAAGTGCCCGAAAATGTGCCTCGGAAGTGCTCGGAATCATAATTTTCATATATCTAAAAATTCGTTCATTGTTTCAAAACTCTAACTTCATATTCTTGTTTAGGGTGTGAAATTGAGTGTAAAATGGGTCTAACCTGAATTTTAGAGAAACCGTATCAAAATCCAAAAATAGCAAAAACACGATTTAGGAGGGTCAACTTTGAAGGGGCATATCTTTTAGCACACAAAGAATAGGGTGGACCACGACCTATCAAATTAAATCTTTTTGAATTAACTTTTCAAAGCACTTGGTTTTACCTTATTTTGAGTTCGGATGAAGGAGTTATGCCAATTTTCGTGGAACTTATTTGCGCAAAAAATGCAATTCCAGTGAGCAGTTCGTTTTGGTCCTATTTTCTCTTGACTTCGGTCCAAGAATTTTAAGTCTTGGGACTAAGGGTTCCCACACTTGAAAATACATATACTTAGTCTTATTTCACTCTTATATCATAGTAAACATTCCCGAATACTCACCAAAATACTTAGCCAAATATTTACTCCCAAATTCAAGCCCCAAAACTCTAGACCAATCTTAAGGATTTCATCAATGATTTCACTCAAGCTTCAAGTCTCCATCTTTAATCTTCTTCAAGGTTTCTCTAAAAGCTAAGGTATGTGGTCATTAGACGGGCCCTCTTGGCCTCGCCACTCCTCCTTTTTCTAAGTTTCTCCCCCTCCATTTGTCAGGAATATGTCATTAGGCGGGACAAATCCATGTCCTTTATCAACATAGCGGCATGAAAATCCTCATTAACCAAATCAGACACCGCTATCACAAATTTGTTGATTCTAGACCTTGGGTCGGCAACCAATTGTGGAGCATATTTGGAGAGTTAGTTGAAATTAAGGGCATACTCCCTCACATTCGTAGATCTTTGCTTTAAATTCATGGACTCCATCATTTTGGCCTCCATAACGTTAGGAGGGAAGAACTAGTTGAGGAATGCCTCCTTAAACCCCTTCCAAAGAATGACACTGTTATTCCCCTTCTCTGCTTTCCATTGGACATACCATATTTGAACCCACTCCTTGAGTTGGTATGCCGCCAACTCCGCCTTCTCCTCCGATCTAACCCTCATGATAGACAACACATTGTATACCTCATCAATAAATTCTTGAGGGTCCTCATCCATTTTAGACCCTGGAACTCCAGTGGGTTCATCCTAGTAAAGTCCCTCACCCTTGAAGCCGGTGGGGAAGAATGACGGGCTTGGATCCCTTGGTTGATTTGATTAGTCATATCATGGGCTAGCATGGTGATATCATCCCAGAATTCCTCATGAGTCACTCCCCCATCTTGAGGAGTGGGAGGAGCTGGTTGTTCCTCGAGTACGCAAGCTCTTCTCCTCTTATATTGGGCATGGTCTAAAATGGCAAAGAACATTTGTTAGAGGGGAAACCTTACCTAACTTCTATAGCACGACATAGATCACGAAGAAGGAAAACATTTCCTAAACCGTCTCATAGCCTCTTACTCATAGTCGTGGTGCACTTCACAACCATGAATAAGACTCTAATCGACATGGTGTGTTGGATGCTGATGATCATTAACAACCTAGTGCTCTGATACCATTTTTGTCATGACCCAAGCCTAGGGCCTAGATGTGACATGGGGAATGGTAACCTGAAGGGGCCTCAAACAAGACCCTTAGCATATCATTACACATCCTTGCTCGCGGAAGCAAGTAAAACAACATCAAGAGAACATGAAGTAAGGATAAAGGGGTTAAGGGAATCTTTTATAGCATAAATCATAAAGAGTCAAATCTCAATGCATAATTATATCACTTCTTCAACAACACCTCTAGACATAGACTTGAGCAGGGGCCAAGACACTTTCCAAGCTCACCCTCATACTGTAAAGAGTTCAATATTAAGAAATGGAAAAGGCAAGAGTAGCATAGCTATTGTCCCCAAACTTTGAGGACTCACCAATAGCTTATCTTCAAAGATGACTAACAAGCCACAGGGAGGATGATCCTGAGGAGCTCCGGTTCCTACATGGTAACATTCTGTAGGCTTAGAGTATGCATTAGTATGTTTGAATGTACTAAGTATGTAGGATGCAATGTAACAAGAGATAGGAAATATAAAAAAATGGTTAAAGATAAGCAATGGATAGTATGATAACAATTTGGCATGCATGACCAATGCTAGAAGTAAAACATGCTTGTATAGAACATATTACATATGTAGGAAGAGACCACCTTTATAGACCAAGCAAACTAGTACTTAGAATCCAAGGTATGACTGCCCCTTGGTAAGTGATTTAGAAATTTACCCCTCAATTGGTAGATGGGCATACTAGCCTCCATCGTAGTGGTCAAGGTATATACCCCTCAACTTGGTAGATGAGCATGACCACCCCCATCAAAGTGAATGAGGAATACACCCCCAAATTAGTAGATGACCATGACCACCCCTATCAAAGTGATTGAGGAATATACCCCCCTCCCCCCTAATTGGTAGATGGGCATACCACCCCTCATCATAGTGGTTGAGGCATAACACCTCCTAAACTAGGTGTGATCAACTTACAACACTAAAGATAACTTTCATGAAAACAGTTCATATATACATTCCTTTCATCTTTATAAATTCACTTAACTCATATGCGATGTATTAGGCCTTCAATAACTTAAGAATCGATAATCGGATTTTTTATCAAATAGTTGGCAGGTGTAACGATCCCAAAAAATGCCCGAAAATGTGCCTTGGAAGTGCTCGAAAATGTAATTTCTATATATCTAAAAATTTGTTCATTATTTCAAAAATCTGACTTCACATTCTTCTTTAGGAAGTCAAATTGAGTGGGAGATGGGTCTAACCCAATATTTTAAAGCAACCGTATCAAAATTCAAAAATCGCAGTAAACGTTATTTAGAAGGGTCAACTTTGAAGGGACATGTCTCTTAGAGCACAAAGCATTGACTGGCCCCCGATCTACCAACTTAAATCTCTTTGAATAGCTTTCCAACGCACTTCATTTCACCTCATTCTGAGTTCGGATGAAGGATTTATGACCAATTTCGTAAAACTTGTTCATGCAGAAAATGCAGATTTCTAGTGAGCATCCACGATGCGCACTAGTGTTTTTTTTGGCCCTATTTTTTTGATTTTGGTCCAATACTTTGAAGTCTTTGGCCCAAGGGTTTCCATACGTATTTTTACCTATACATAGCTTGATTTCACCCTCATATCATCCTCAATATTCCTCAATATCCTCTCAAACATTTAGACTCAAATTTCACCTTAAATTCAAGTTGCAAACTCAAGACCAATCGTAAGGATTTCATCAAGGACCTCATTCATGCTTCAAGTCTCCATTAAAGTCTTCTTCAAGAATATTTCCAAAGCTAAGGTATGTAGTGTTGAACCATTGGGTCCTTCCACCCATAGTGTCTAAATCCTCTGTTTACTAATAATTCATGATTTAAAGTTGATTTTACATGTGGGTCTTGTATATTGAGAAATTTACTGCACAATGATTTTAGTTCATGAAATTATGGTTGTTTTAGCATATTTTGAGCTTCAAATCTTAGATCTAATGTTGGATTTGATGAGGGGTTTTGATATAAATGTCTTGGGAGTGTTGCAAGTTGGTGATTAAAGGTTTTACCACTGATTTTCCTGCATGATTTTGTCTCCAAATTTCATGCTCTTTTACGCCTATTACACACCCCAAGGTGTTTGGTAAAATAACTGATTATGTTTTCTTGAGGAATTGAAGGTCCAAAGCATGAGATATAATATGAATCATGTTACGATGATGAAATGATCCCATGTACATGATTATTCCTACATAAGGTATTGCATTAGAGATTATGATGAATCCTATATAAAGTGTTGCATGGTCAATGCTCGATCCGAGGGGACAAGAGCCCGGGTAACCTAGAATGAGGGTTAATACTCATCTCCACCAGTGTGACGGGGTGAAATCATCATCAACCTAGAATAAGGGTTAATACACATCTCCACCTAGGTGATAGGGTGGCGACATCACCAACCCAGACTGAGGGTTAATACTCATCTCCACCTAGCTAATGGGGTGGCAACATCACCAACCAACCGAGGGGTTCGTACCTTGGAAATCTAGCTTGGTCTCTTCTTCACATATGATATTCTATATGAGCTTTGATTTACTTAAGCATGTTTTACTTATGCATTGGTCATACATGTCATATTTCTATATTATGCCTATTGCCTATTTTATGCATTTTGAATTATCATGCTTATCTCTTGTTGCATTGAATCCCACATACTTACTACATTCAAATGTACTAATACATACTCTTGCCTACATGATATCACCACGTAGGAACCGAAGCTTCTATTGATTCTTCTTATGGTTAGATGGATTGTTCAGGTTAGCCTTTTGTGAGTCCTCCATTCCAGGGACAAGGACTATTCTCTCACATTATGTACTAAGATTCTCCTTACTTTATCGTATACTTATGACTATGAGGGTAAGCCCCATTGTATGTCTTGGCCCCCGCCATTATCTATGTTGTAGAGGTGTTGTTGGACAGAGCTATGTATTTATGCTATGAGTTGATTCTAGTATCTCTTGACTCTATGTTACGACAAGTTCTCCTTATCCCCCTTTTGCCCTTGTTTCATTTCTTCAATTTCATTTAATTATTTTCACGACCAAGGATGTGTAATGATATGCTATGAGACTTGTTTGGGGTTCCTTCAGGTTCCCCATTCGCCGGTCACATCTAGGCCCTAGGCTTGGGTCGTGATAGCAGGTGTGCAATGCTAGTACAAAATCATGCAATTCAAGAGTGAAATCATGTGAGAAAAACCAATGTAAAACCACCCATCAACATTTGGTGTTACCCTTATGCTAGACACATTAAACCCCCTCATAAATTTACATAATATATCATAGATTCATAGCTGAAAACATGCTCAAACAGTCATATTTTATGAAAGCCCAACATAGTTTATAATCAACTTTCATAATAAGAGATACCATAGATAATCTAACTTAAAAACATGCAATTTATGTAAAAAAGAAGGTTGGGCACCATGGGTCGAACCCACATACCTCAACCTTTGAATTTCTTTGATGAAGGTTTGATTCAGAACTTGAAGCTTGAATGAAATACTTGAGATTCGGAATGAGATTATGATACTAGAATTTGGGTGAAATATTTGTCTAAGGGTTAGAAAGGGTTTTGCGGAATGTCATGTATGATATGGAGTTGAAAGATGACTAAGTATATGTGTGTTTACGCATGAGAAGGTTTAGGCCCAAGACTCGAAGGCTTTGGACTGAAACAGGAAAAATGACACAAAATAACACATCTCCGCGATGGCTCCATGTCGCAGAGCAAAACACGTTCCCCTATTGGAATTAAAATTTTTATGAAATTCATTTTTCACTATGGGTCATCTAAAATTTAGGTTATACCCATTTCACACATAATTTTGCCCTTGTGAACAAGAATATGAAGTCATATGTTCGATATCATGCACGAATTTTGAGATATATGGAATTTATGATTATGGCCACTTCTGAGCATATTTTCAAGCAATTTTTGGGGTTATGTCTCTCACTTGTGGTCGATTTAGGACTCTTGATAGGGCCGCAGACAGAGGACATGCTAGAGGGATAGCTCCGCCAAGAGGAAAAGCCAGATCAACCTCTCCAGAGCCTGATTATGAGTCAGAGAGGCCTACAAAATCTGTCCTACCATCTTCAGCCATAGATGCTATGCCCTCAGTTTAGGAGCTACTTTTATGGGTATTGGCTAGATTGGAGGGAGCTCCTCCTACCCTAATCATTATTGATGCACCGGTCTCTACAGTGCTGGTTGGCTCTTCTATAGTTGTAGCTGATCTAACCATGATTCGTATTGGTCCTTTCTTAGTCCATTAGATCCTCTTATGACATCTATGATTCTATCTCATACATCTTGGTCAAGTTTTAGTTCACAGCTTCATGGGTTGTCTATTACTCTTTATGTTGTATCGACCAAGTTTTTGGTTCCACTATCTTCTGCTAACCCTACAATGTCCACTGCTAAGTAGAAGATTTTTGAGCAATTTGTACAGTTGGATCCCCCGAGATTTGATGGCATCCCTGGTGATAAAGCTTATGATTTCTTATCAGAGTGTCAGGACTGTCTATGTAATTTGTACATTCTTGAATCACATGGAATTGCTTATACCTCTTATCAGTTCATTACCTAGCCAAGGAGTGGTCGAAGTCAGTTTTGGCTCATCGACCTGTTGGATCTCTAGTCATGACCTGGGAGTCATTTATAGAGGTATTCCTAGAGAGGTTCGTGCCATACAAACTTTGAGATAGTCGTGGGGTGCATTTTATTCTAGCAGTATGTCAATATCAAACTATTATACCAGGTTTCATGAGTCATCTGGATATACCTTGACTAGTATCCCTGTGGAGTTCGAAAGGTTTCAGTGCTTCACTAAGGGATTGGCAGGGTATCTCGTTGAGATCACAACTTTTTTGGTTCTCACTGGGGGCATATTTCAGAGTGCAATGGATCACGCTCACATGATAGAGTACATAAAACATGCTAGTCAAGGTGGTCAGATGAGATTCTATCAACATGGCCAGTATAGTGGACCCCTTGTATGAGATAGAAAGTTTAAGAGGAAAGGCCATCAGGATAGGGCAGTCAATGCAACTGTCCCTGCAGTTAATAGTGTTGACAGATCCATGCCTACTCAGATAGGCTGTCATAGCTCTTTTGAGGGTTCAGGGTTAGGGTTCAGGGTTCAGGTTCAGGGTTCAGGGTTCAGGTTCAGGTTCAGGATTCAGGGTTCAGGTTCAGGGTTCAGGTTTAGGGTTCAGGTTTAGGGTTCAGGGTTCAGGGTTTGTTGCCAAGCATTGTGGCTTTACAGGTCAGTCATACTAGAGGAAGGAAACCTGGGCTTATTATCATTGTGATTAGATTAGGCACTTGGCCTATTGTTCTCTACATCGTGCACCTTTTTCCTAGGCTTCAGGATCTCAGCTAGCTCGTCCAACCCCAAAACTAGCATCTAGAGACACCCGCCATGGTATGAGGGGTAGTACTAGTGGAGGCCATGGTATAGTGAAAGGTTGAGCTTGTTCAGGACCACAGGCTAGCAGTGAGCATAGAGTATGCTATGCTATCTCAGATAGAGACGACGCAAAGGTCTCTGATGCGGTTATTACAGGCATAGTTCTGGTGTGCCACTATTCTGCTTTAGTTATATTTTATCCATCCTCTACTTATTCATATGTACCGACTTATTTTGCTTTAGATCTTGATGTTACGTGTGATCCTATTGCTGACCCTATTTGTGTTTCCACCCTGGTAGGTGAATCATTAGTTGTAAATCAAGTGTCTTGGGGTTGTATTGTGACTTTTATGTTGAGAGATACTATTACTGACTTGATATTGCTTGATATGGTTGACTTCGATATGATATTGTGCATGGATTGGTTATCACCTCATCATGCTATTCTTGATTTCCATGAGAAGACCGTTTTCCTCAGTTAGTACGGATTGGAGCACCTAACTCCTATCTGAAGGGAGTTATTTCTTATATGCATGCCTATTGATTAATAGATAAGGAATGCTTGTCATATTTGGCTCATGTTTAGGCCTGTTCTTAAGAGTCATCATCATTGGAGACCACTAAGGTTGCTAGAGAGTTTATGGATATGTTTCTAATGAATTTGTTGGGTGTTCTTTTGGATCGTGATATCAACTTTGCTATTCATGTGGAGCCGGGTACTAAGCCCATTTCTATTGCCCCTATCGGATGGCTTTGGTTGAGTCAAAGGAGTTGAAGGAGCAATTGGAGGATTTGTTGAAGAAAGGTTCATCCGTCTGATTGTGGCTCCTTGGGGTGCCCCATCTTGTTTATGAAGAAGAAGGATGGGGCTATGTGTATTGATTATCGTCAGCTAAACAAAGTGACCATCAAGAACAAGTATCCTTTCTCTGGCATTGATGATCTATTCAACTAGTTGTAGGGTGCCTCAATATTCTCCAAGATTGATTTGAGGTCCGACTATCATCAATTAAGAGTTCAAGAATTTGATATCCCAAAGATAGCTTTCAGGACCTGTTATGGTTATTATGAGTTCATGTTTATGTCATTCGTTTTAACTACTGCCACAAATGCTTTTATGGAGTTGATTAACCGAGTGTTCAAACGCTACTTTGATATATTTATTATTGTGTTTATTGATGACATCTTAGTTTACTCCAAGAGTGAGTTCGACCATGTTCAACACTTGAGGATGGTACTTTAGAGATTGAGGCAATAGAAGTTATATGCCATTCTCTCAAAGTGAAAGTTCTTGCTTGAGTCTATGGCTTCCCTTGGACATGTGGTGACAAAAAGGGGGTATTATGGTTGATTCGGCCAAGGTAGCAGTTGTTCGTGAGTGGGAAGGCCTATTTCTGTGACTGATATTCTGAGTTTCTTTGGTTTTGTAAGGTATTATCGATGTTTTGTATAGCGATTCTCTTCTATAGAAACCCCATTGACTAGACTTTCTCAGAAGGATGTGGCATTTTAGTCGTCAGAGGAGTATGAGGTGAGCTTTTAAAAGCTCTAGTATTTATTAACTTTAGCATCTATTCTTGTTTTTCACGAGGAGGGAGTGCTATTTGTAGTGTATTGTGATACTTCTGGAGTAGGTGTTGGTGGTCTATTGATGCAAAAAGGGAAGGTGATAACATATGCTCGAGATAGTTAAAGGTACATGAGAGAAACTATCCTACCCATGATATGGAGTTCTCTGTGGTGGTGTTTGTGTTGAAGTTGTGGAGATATTATCTTTATGGGGTGCATTGTGTGATCCTTATTGATCATTGGAGTCTCAAATGCATCTTTTCTCAGCCTAATTTGAACCTGAGACAGTGTAGGTGGTTGAGGTTGCTTACAGACTCTGACATCTCCATTTTATGTCACCCAGGCAAGGAAAATGTAGTGGCTGATGCTTTGAGTCGGAAGGCTACTAGTATGGAGAGTTTGGCATTATTAAGGGATAAGGAGAGGCCCTTACCATTGGAGGTTCAGTCACTTGCTAGACAACTGGTTCGGTTGGATATTTCTCCTCCTCAGAGTATTTTTGCCTTTGTTGAGGCTAGATCTTCCTTGCTTGAGCTGATATGTGCTCATCAGTTTGAGGCCTCTAGAATATGCTTGATTCGTGATAAAGTTTTGAGGGGTGAAGCCAAAGTGACTACTATTGATTTTGAGGATATTTTGAGGATAAATGGTAGAGCTTGTGTTCCTAAGGTTGGGGATTGGATGAGATTGATATTGGGGGAAGCTCATTGTGCTAGATATACCATCCATCCTGGTGTGGCAAAGATGTACCATGATTTGAAACAATACTATTAGTGGTTCAGGATAGAAGGGACATAGCTGAGTTCTTGTCAAAATGTTTGAATTGCCAACAAGTCAAGTGAAATGACCCCAAAAATGCTCGAAAATGTGTCTCGAAAATGCCCATAATCATAATTTTCATATATCTCAAAATTCATGCGTGATATAAAAAATCTGACTTCGTATTCTTGTTCAGGGGCAACATTGCATAGGAAATGGGTCTAACCCCAATTTTAGAGCAACTATAGCAAAATTTAGTTTTCCAAATTTTTGCCAAAATAATAAGGGTCCACGCCCCTAGCATGACACAGCCAGGGTGCGAACTAGTGTATTTTTATTGTCAGTTTTTTTTAATTTGGCCTAAGGACTTAGGGTTTTAGGCCTAAGCCTTTCAATGTGTAAAAACACCTATACTTAGTCATTTTCAACCCCATATCGTACAAGACATTCCCCAAAACCTTCTCTAACACTTAGAAAAATATTTCACACAAAATTCTAATATCCCAATCTCAATCCGAATCTAAGGATTTCATTCAAGCTTCAAGTTCTCAATCAAATCTTCATCAAGGAATTTTCTAAAGTTGAGGTATGTGGGTTTCAACTATTGGGTCCTTTCACCCATGGTGCCTAACTTTTTTTTTTTACATAAATTGTATGTTTCTAAGTTGATTTACTTATGGGTCTTACTTATTATGAATTTGACTATAAATTGTGTTAGGGTTTCGTAAAAGTGTGACTGTTTAAGTATGTTTTGAGTTATGAAACCATGATCTATTTTGAGCTTTGATGAAGGGTTTCAATGTATATTGCATAAGGGTATTACAAAATGTTGGTGGGTTGATTTACTTCAAGTTTTGTTGCGTGATTTCACTCTTAAATTTCATAGTTTTATATTAGCATTACACATCCGCCAAGTATTTGATAAAATATCCAGTTAAGTTTTCTTGAGTTGTTGAAGGTCTGATGCATGATATATGAGAGAAGACTTTTTGATGATGAAAGGAATGTATATACGAGTTGTTATCATGGAATGTATACATAGTGTTGCAAGTGACCTTACCAAAGATGAGGGTTATGTGCCTTTACCTCATCCACCTTGTCGGGTGGTGACAATCCCGTACTACCATACATGAGGGGTATGTACCTTATCAACCTTGTTGGGTGGTGGCAATCCCGTACTACCATAGATGAGGGGTATATACCTCATCCACCTTGTCGGGTGGTGGCAATCCCATACTACCATAGATGAGGGGTATGTACCTCATCCACCTTCCAAGCGGGTGACAAGACTTGGATTCCAAGTACTAAGTTTCTTGATCTATGATAATGGTCTCTTCCTTCACATGTAATATGTTTTATATAAGCATTATTACTTCAAACATCATTCTGATATGCCATATTGTTACTATGCTTATCTATTGCCCATATTATGCATTTTGATTATGTTTCTTATCTCTTGTTGCGTTGCATCCCACATACTTAGTACATTCAAATGTACTAACGCATACTCTATGCCTATATGATGTTACCATGCAGGAACCGGAGCTCCGTTTGATCATCTTCCTCCTTCACGTGGCTAGTACTATCTCTTCAAGCAAGTTTGGTGAATCCTCAGCTCCGAGGATGACATATTTTGTTCCTATGTTTGCAAAGACTCTCGTTATCTTATTGTATGCTTCTGACTTGAGGGTAAGCCCAAAAAGTTATCTCAGCCCCAGCTTAATTCTAACTTTAGAGGTGTTGTTGGACAAGTTATGTAATGTTGTTATGAGCTTTGACTCTCTTGACTCTTTTATGTTTGAGCTGTGAAAGACTCCCTTAGACCCTTTGCCCTTATATCTATTCTCTTATTGTTGTTTAATTACTTCCGCGACCAAGGATGTGTAATGATATGTTAAGAGGCTTGTTTGGGGTCCCTTCGGGTTCTCCATTTGCCATGTCACATCTAGGCCCTAGGCTTGGTTCATGACATCAAGTATGAGCACCAAAGTTCTAGTGGATCAATGTAAAGGATGCCCATTCCTGAGTGGAAATGGGAGCGAGTGACCATGGATTTTGCTACAGATTTACCCATAGCTTTGGGAAAGTTCAATTCAGTTTGGGTGGTTGTTGATTGTTTGACCAAGTCAGCTCACTTTTTACTAGTGAAGACTAGCTGCAATGTGGAGAAATTATCTAGGTTGTACATTTGGGATATTATTAGATTACATGGAGTGTCGATGTTTATAGTGTCAAACAAAAGATCTGTATTCACCTCCCATTTTTGGTAGGCTCTACAACATGGATTGGGTACTCATTTGGGTTTGAATTTAACTTTTCACCCTTAGGCAGATGGAAAATCGAAGCACACTATTCAAGTGTTAGAAAATATACATTGAGCTTGTGTGATAGATTTTGGGGCCTGATAGGATCAACACCTCCCATTGGTGGAGTTTGTTTACAACAACAATTATTGTTCTAGCATCTAGATGGCACCATTTAAGGCTTTGTATGGCTGGAGGTGTAGATTGCCCATTAGATTGTTTGACTCGGGTTTAGCAGATGTGTTGAGTGTGGATCTACTCAGGGATGCCATGGATTGGGTCTAATTAATACATGGTATACTTTTGGTAGCTCAGAGATGCCATAAGAGTTATGCAGATCGGAGGACTAGGCCCCTTGAGTTCTCTATTGGGGACATTGTTTGGCAGAAGATTTTATCCATGAAGGGTATGATAAGATTTGGGGAGAAGGGAAAGCTTAGTCCTAAGTTTATTGTCCTGTTTGAGATTTTGAGGAGAGTTAGTGAGGTTGCTTATGAGTTGGCCTTGCCACCAAGATTATCAACACTTCATCTTATATTTCATGTTTCCATGCTCCATTCGTACATTCTAGATGAGTCCCTTGTGATCTGAAATGTTTCAGTTAATTTGGGTCCAAATTTGTCATATGAAGAGGATCCGGTAGCTATATTGGACAGGCAGGTCTGGAGGTTGAGGTCCAAGGATATACCTTCAGTGAAATTTCAGTGGCACCAACATCCTATGAAGGAGCCTACTTGGGAGCTGGAGTCAGATATGCGGGCCATATAACCTAACCTTTCTGAGGCTCCAGGTACTTCTTTCCCTTTATGTTCAAGGACGAACATTATTTTTAGTGGTGAATGATGTAGTGACCTTCTTGGTCATTTTTGAGCTTATCTGTGAAAATGACTATTTTTCCCCTTCGTAAGTTGCTTTGGACTTATTTTGAACTATATGTATGGTTGGAACCGAAATCTTATGTTTTAAAAGTTGAAAACATGAGTTTTTGTCATTTTTGGAAGCTTAAGTTGTTGAAAAAGTGAGTTTTCGTACCTTTCTGAGTTTCAGGTGTTGAATAGGGAATCCGTTGATTCCATCAGCTCTAGAACATCAAATCTGGTGTAGGAGAAGTTACAAAAATAAATTTGAAGTTAAAATGAAGTTTATGGACCCAAAGTTGCATTTTTAATTGTTTCTATACCCAAAGTTTGACTTTGGTTAACATTCGGAGTTCAGAAGCTCAGAACAAAATTTTAGCAGTTTCAGTAGTTCCCGATGGTGAAACTAAAGCTAAAAATGATCTCGTCATAATTTTGGAGGTTTTCGAAGTATGTTTTGATATTATGAGTTTTAAACTAGTTAATTAGGTTGCAATTGGTAACTGTTTCATGGAGACGTCAAAATTGATTCTTATTATTCTGTTGAGTTCGGATCTTCATTTTTTTTATGGATACATGTTTGGTTTGTGAAATTTGAATTACAAAAGTATCCAAGGGTCTGTATTAAGGCTTGATTATAACTAATATACCTGGTTCTTGTGCATCCTACTCATCTTTTCCAAGTTCGGGGAGAACCTTCGCATTTGCGGAGATTTGGATGACATAAGCTCTGTGTTCATAAGGGTTCGATTCGGATTTGCGGAGGGAAGTTCACTTCTGATCCGCATTCGTGGATGGGTGTATGAATTTGCAGGGAAGTCAAGCTTGGTTGACTTCTGCGTTTGCGGATTCCAGTCCGCGTTTGCGGAGGTGTTATGTGTCTCAATAATTTTAATTCTGAGAAAACACCATTTTCACCAATTTCAAGCTTCTAGAAGCGATTTTTTGTGAGACTTTTTGTGGATTCTTTTGGGGAAGTATTTTTCTCATCATTTTGATTAATTTTCATGATTTTTATCTTGATTTTGTCTTGAATTTCATGATTTTGGGTATGTAAAATTGGGATTTTAAGTCTATGATATGAAAACTTTAATGGATGATTTCTCCTTCGTTTTGAACTCCATTTTAGTAGAATTTTCACCCACAAACTCCTATTTTTGCATAGATTCATAATTTTCGATCAATTTTCAGATTCTGGAACGTCGAAATTTTAATCTTAATTTTAACTGTTTTACCCCTAAGCCTAATTCGTGTCAATATGGGTATAAAAGTTTTCTCTTGACGCATATTATCTATTTTTGACATCGATTGGTTGATTTAGTGATATTTTGGAGGTTTGGGTTGATTAAAAGCTTGTCCAGTATATTTTCAATATCGAGGTTGGTTCGACTAAACTTTTTGGGACAAGATTTGAATTACTGTATATGTATATGTGATAATTGTAAGATCTAGATTGATTTATTAGTAAATGGGCTGATATGATAGAATTTTGATGGAAATGTGATATCAGTTATACCTAAATTTGAGTAAATTGCGATCCTATTGATAAATTGAGATGATATCTTTAGAATTGAGATATTTTGAATATTGTTGTGATAATAAGAGACTTGCGATACCATTTGAAGTGTTACATCGTAAAGTAATGATATTTACGATACATTCAAGGTTTATTAGCATATTTTGGGACTTGCGGAGTCTAGTTTCATTGACAGTTTTGTTATTGATGAGAGAGTGGTGATATGAGACTTAAAGATGGCATTGTGGTACTAGTTGATGCACTTAATATAGATTTTTTGATATTATGGCTATTATGCATGTCATTTGTCATGTTATATTACTTATATATACTTATATGTTGCATTGGCATGCACACATCTCATGTTACATCAGTACCACCTGAGACATTGTGATACTTGAAACATTACAGTATAAGGACTACGATGCCTTGAGATACTTTAGTATGAGGCCAGCGATCCTCGAGATACTCCAATTTATGGTCTGCGATGCCTTGAGATATTTGAGTACTTAGCCTGCGATGCCCTCGGGTTCTATATGGTAGCTTCGACTCGATAGATGTCTATATCAGCCTTGTGACGGCAGTGATTTCACCATGTCATTGTATTCATTCATCTCATTTGCATTACATCATGGGTTGCATTTTCTATCTTTATCTATTATTATGTATGTATATATTGTGTTAGAGACTCTTAGTTATTACATACTTATTCAATTTCTCTTACCCAGTCGGTTGAACCTAGTAGGTATATTTTGCTGTGCTCACTCCTAATTTGTTTCCACCCTAAAGATCGAGCACATGGACCCCTACAAAGATAGTTGGTTTCATTCTACCAGAGTTTCCCTCTATCGTCTCAGATTTAGCGGTGAGGCTCAGACTTCGAGTCGCCGTGGATCTATTGAGATTTTTTTTATTACTTTATATTCCAGACCTTGTATTTGACATTATCAAATAGTGTTGTATTCTCATTTGAGACAGTTGTATTTACTCATTCGTACTACTTTAGATGCTCTTGATCTTATGATTCCAACTTTTAAGATTTCGTTTTAAATGTTGTGGACTGCTTTTGCTTTGATTTTATTCTGTATAGTCGTGATCCGATTTTTATTCGTGTCAGAGTATTATTGATTGAATTCTCAGAATTATATTACTACCGAACAATTCAACATTAGATTGCGTACTTCAAGTTTTGCCTCTTTATGTACAAAGGAAATATTGTCAGCGAGCTAGCAAGTTGTTTTCACCTTTTAAACATTACTAGTTGAGTATCCTATGCATGGTTTGTATTAAAAAACTACTAATGTAAATATCTATAAAATTTTAAAAGTTCAAGTCCCTCGATTTTTTTAACAATTAATATTGAATCAAAATTTATTATACACTTTGAAATATTGATTTGGATAAATGCCATTTGTTAAAAAAGTCAATAAGGGAGACCTAAGAAGGGGTTAGGTTAACCGTGTTATTCAATATAATTTAGTTTACATATTTTAAAATAAAGAATAAAATAACTTTTTAAATGCTAATCTACATATAATACATAATTATATATTAGAAAAGGCATACATGCAATCATAATAACCATAAAAGTTACTATGAGAAAGAGTGAGATAAAATGTAAATTTAGGTTGAATTTTCTTACTTGAAAAATAACTGAAAATTTTCTTTTTCAAAGTCTTTTGCTTCTCATGTGCTAATTTTAATTAAGATTTAAGATTCCGTATTACTTTATTGTTTAATTTTTATTTGATTAGTTAAATTTTAAGAGCAGACATACTCTGATCAATTTGATTTTTTTCACATATATATGTACTACACAACAAGATTACTTCGCTTGGAGTTCAACCACAACGATTAGAGGTATCAACACGCTAAGGAGAGTTCAAATGGGATTGTCACCCCACGCGAAACCAGGTACATAATAGGAAATGATGAAAAAACAGATAGGCTATAACTGGCTATAACTGACTTCTTATATGAAGCGCACATATATAGCTTTAGAAAAACAAGGCAAATTCATTACTCCTTCCCATTCTAATTGTATTTGTCACTCTTTTAAAAGTCTCAAAAAATTGACAACACTTTACCATTATGCTAAATTATTGATATACTTTCATGAAATCCAAATATCAAAATATAAATATTTTAAGTTTTACATGACATTTAAAAAATATTGAATCATTTTATTTGGTACTCTCGAATAATTTCTTTTATGATTTTTTAAAATTTTTTTGAGACATCTAAAATGGCCTATTTATAAAAATAGAATAGAGGGAGTAACATCACATTGGACCTGTTTCTAATCTATCGTAATCTGATCCTACTCTTTTAACCTTAACTTATGTATGATTAATTTATTACTTATTTTAGTCTCTCATGTTATAATAATCACCAAATTAATTAAGGTGACATGTATTTTACTAATAATTCATTTCTTATGTGAAATGTTATAATTCAGGAAAAGTGACTAGAATGTTATGTATTGGTTGGTCTTTCAAAATCTTGGACGGCTTATGATTGATGGACTGCCTTTTATTGTTCGTAACTCGATATCAGTTATTTTTATGAAATTTTTGATAGTTTGACATTTTTCCATATACCTGTCTCTTGATCATTACATTAGGCTCTCTTTATATTTTTATATTGCCTAGACCCTTTAGACATATGATTTGGAAGCGATTGGGTTAGTTCTTCTATTCTACTTGTCCTTATTTTATTTTATTTTATTTTTGATTAGTTTTCTCTTTTGCTCATATTATTCAAATACTTCAAGCATTCTAGGGGAAGCAACTGGCTCATGTTTCTTCTTTTTTTATCGTTAATATTATTGTTTTTTAAATTTTATTTAACAACTTGAGAATATGTTTTGATTAGTTGAATTAATAAACTTTTGTAACTTGAGTATTTTTTATTTATCTTATTTATTCTAATGCATGTTAGAATCTCATATCTAACGTTGTCTTTAAGTGTCATTTTGTGTGGAATATAGATTTGGTAATTCATAGCTTTCTAAATTTTAAGTGATATATATTTTTCAATTGTGGTAACGAATGAGATGTCTTCGATTTTTTTAAGTGTATAATAAAATATTTTCTTTCATATTATTATTATTATTATTATTATTATTATTATTATTATTATTATTATTATTATTATTGTTACTGTTGTTATTATTGTTGTTATTATTCTTACTATTGTT
>JAABOM020098889.1:0-69186 GCA_011800125.2 Solanum clarkiae | reverse complement strand
AGGCTGAGCTTGGTACTAGTATTGGACCTCATCCCACTCATGTTTTAGAGGTGTTGTTAAATACTATACTATGATATGCAACTATGTACCTATAATGAGATGTTGAGCTTTTACGAAAACTTATCCTTTAGGCCCCATCCCCTAAGTTAGGCTATTTGATATTGTTGATGTTGATGGAAAGTGATGACCTTGTTCACTCCCTACCTCTCCATAGCTTGAGTCATACTTACCCTCCCCTAAGTCTCGAAATCTATATGATTCATGCAAATCTCTTTCCCTTATCTATGCCTTGAGCATATGTCCAAGCCCCATTTCCCTTAGACTTATATGTTGATTCTTGTTTTATATTACGAAATCAAGGATGAATAAAAGATATGCTAAGAGGCCTGTTTGGATTACCCTTGGGTTTCCCATCCATCATGTCGCACCTAGGACCTCGGCTCAGGTCATGACAAGCTTGGTATCAAAGCACTAGGATTTTAAATGGTCATTAAAATCTAACATACCACATCGAGTAGATTCTTGTTCATGGTGCGCCACATTTATAAATAGGAGGATATGAGGAATTTTAGTAAATGTTTCACTTTATTATGATTCATGTGATCATTAGAAGTATCTAAGATTATTCCTCTAACTAATGACGACCTCTTTGTCTTTTCTCGACTATGCCAACAAGAAGAGCACCTTTGCTAAAGGATATGGTAGAAGATCAAGACCCTCTTGTGCAACAATAGAAGTATATTTCTCATGCAAAGTTTAGGAATGTTTTCACTATGTTGGCCCAAGCTTTGACCAACCAAGCTATCAGAGAAGTTATCACTCCTCCTCAAGCACCTAACTTGACAACAAATGATTGTAATTTCATCAGAATGAACCTGCCAGAGTTTCATGGATCAAAGGTTGATGAGGAGTTGGTTTAGTTTTATGATGAGGCTTATATAATTGTAGCTGTTATGGGTGTACCATTAGAGGAGAAGGATGTTGTTGTGTCTTATCAATTGATATCTGGTGGCACAGGTTTGTAATGGCTCTGGGTTGAAGAAAGAGGTGAGAAAGCGGGATGATTTACTCAAAATAAAGTCAAGTTTTTATAGTTGGATGAATATAAGAAGAATTTCCAAACATTGAAAGACTAGATTACCTTGGATTGATTTTTGACTATACAGGGTGGCTTAGATGGGTTTGTGGTGTATTGTGATAGTTGTGGTATTTGCCTTGAAGGTTAGGATGTATTATTTGTATGGGGTTTATGTTAATTTCTTCAACGATCACAAGAGTTTGCAATATATGTTGAACCAAACGGATCTTAACTTGAGGCAAAGGAGGTAGTTAGAACTCCTTAAGGACTATGACATACGTATTCAATATCATCTCAACATGGCAAATGTCGTAGTCGATACTCTTACTAGGCTTTCTATAGAAAGTATAGCTCACGTTGATGAAGGAAAGAAAAAGTTGGTAAAAGATGTTCATCGTTTGGCTAGATTGGGTGTTAGATTGGCGAACTCTAATGATGGTGGTATTCATGTTAAGAATGGGGCTGAATCTTCTATGGTTGTTGATGTCAAGGCTAAACAATACTTAGACCCATCTTAGGTTGAGTTGAAGAAGTTGGTTGTCAAAAAGAAGATAGAGGTTTTCTTCCAAGGGGGAGATGGTGTACTTCAACATCAAGATCAATTGTGTGTTCCAAATGTTAATGGTCTTAGGGAGGTGATCCTGACTGAAGCCCATAACTCTCCTATGCCATATATCTGGGATCTACCAAAATTTATCAGGATTTATGAAAGTGTATTGTTGGCATTGTATGAAGAAAGACGTAGCCAAGTTTGTATCAGAGTGTTCTAATTGTCAACAAGTGAAGGTAGAACATCAAAGGCCCAGTAGTTTGACTCAAGATATTGATATTCCCACTTGGAAGTGGGAATATGTAAACATGGATTTTGTGGTTGGTTTACCCCAAATCTGAAAGTAATTTGATTCAATTTAGGTTATTATGGATAGGATGACTAAATCAATTCATTTTCTACCCGTCAATACTACCTTTAATGTCGAAGATTATGCAAGGTTTTGTATCCTAGAGTTGGTGAGGTTGCATGGTGTTTGTAGGTCTATCATATCGTGTCGTGGCACTCAATTTACTTCTCACCTTTGAAAATCATTTCAAAAAGGGTTTGGCAATAAGGTGAAGTTAAGTACTGCTTTTCATCCTAAAACCAATGGACAAGCCAAGAGAATAATTCAAACTTTGGAGGACATGTTGAGAGCTTTTGTATTAGAATTTAAGGGTAATCGGGATGATCATCTACCACTTATCACGTTTGCTTACAACAATAGCTTTCAAGATAACATTGGTATGACACTATTTGAGGCTTTATATGGTAGGAGGTGTAGGTCCCCGGAAGGATGGTTTGAGTTAGGTGGGATGGTATTGATTGGCCCGAAATTGGTGTTGGAGGCTATGGAAGAGGTGAAGTTGATTAGGGTGAGGTTGAAGACAATTAAAAGTTGCCAAAAGTCATATTCAAATGTTAGGAAGAAGGATCTTGAGTTTCTTGTTGGTGATTAGGTATATATGAAGGTTTCATTGATGAAGGGTGTAATAAATTTTGGTAAGAAAGGCAAATTAAGTCCCCGATATATAGTTCCTTATAATATTGTGGAGCAGATTAGGAATGTGGCCTATAGATTGGATTTGCCTCCAGATTTGAGTGTTATTCACCCGGTTATCCATGAGTCTATGCTGAGAAAATTTATTGGTTATCCTAGTTCAATTGTGTAATTGGAAGGTATTGAAGTTGAGAAAAACTTGTCTTATGAGAAAGTCCCAATTGAGTTCTTGGATAGGCAAGTGTGGCGGCTTCGCAAGAAGGATGTGGCTTCGGTTAAAGTGCTTTGGAAAACTCAACATGTGGAGAGTGCTACTTGGAAGACAGAGTTGGACATGATGAAGTGATATCCCAATCTTTTCCAATCTACTCAAGTCTAAGGTATTAGGTTCTTCCCATTCCAAATGGTCCTAATTCTTTCACTCTTGTGTTTCGTGATATAAAATGCATACACGCACTTGAAAATCATTTAAAGGATGTTTTCACATAAGTTTTAATGATTTTTATGATTTTCAAGTGATGACTTATGCATTATGTATTCATGTTTGGGATCATTTATATTTAAGTCAAGCCTTTCAAGCCTTCTTCTAGTACATTCAAGGACGAATATTCCCAAAGGGGAGATAATATAAAGACCTGGACTTTGTAAATCCCTAATGGTGCATGGAAATTTTGTTCCAAAAAGTTTTTGACCTAAGAAACACCACAAGGTCACTTCCATGGGTCGTGTGATACCTCACTGGCCATGTGGAGGAGTCTTGAGATGGCTCTTGGCCTTGTGTGTAGAGTTCTTGCGCTCAAATTGGAGTTCAAGACTACGGAACCCCTCACTGTGCCTTTCATCTCAGGTGACACCACATTGGTCGTATGGTGGCTTGTGAGAGGAGCCTTGGGCTTGAAAACCACATTGTTGACTAAGGCACTTCACAAACGAATCCTTACATAGGTCATGTGGTGGCCCCTAAGGGTGTTGGCCTGAAAATTTTCTAATTATGGAATCACCATCTTGGAACTTAGTCAATGAATAATTTTTCTAAGTAAGGTCACACAAACAACTATGCGGTCCGTGTGACTCCACATGAGCCATATGCCTTCATTACGGGACCCTGGCAATTTTTGAAACCCGTTTCATTAATGGCTTTCTTGTAATTTTTGTTATTCCTAAGGGTGGTTTATGACTTTTTAGCCTATCCTTAACCTCTCAAAAGACCTATACTCCTCTATTCCTATTAACTCTTTCATCTAAAGACTTCTCTCAATTGAGCCATTGAAGAATTAGCTTGGAGCTTAAGGAAGGGACTTTATCTTCAATCAATTTCTTCTTGATTCTTCTTATTAGCTAAGCTATGTGGGATTGATTCATGGTCCCTTTCAACCATAAAAACCCCAAATTCTTTCTCTTGATTTTATGAAATTGAGCTTACTTTAAATATGGTTCTTTTGAACTATTTATTATTTGATTCAATTGAGATATGGGTTATGTTTAATTGATGTTTCTAAAGTGATTTAAGCCCTGATATGTTGAATTCCATTAATGTTATGAAGATTTGAATATGCATGTCCCCTTTAAAGTTGATGTAAGCATGGGTAATCTAAATGTTTATTTAAAGGTTAATTTACTTATAGATTTATTTGAATTTCATATTATGTTGTTGATTTAAACTTGAACCTCTATTGCCCATGTTATTCTCATACTATTCATTGCATATGCATGCACGAACATTGGTTTTTATAAATATTATGAAGTGGAATAAGTCCAATTATGTATATGAATTTCATTTTGATGAGAATATGGTTATGACGAGAATGTGATCACACAAATGTCTATGATATGTCTCTTTGAGAAATTGAGGTGTTTACACCATCTTATATGCATGAAAGGATGAATTTAGTATGATTTGTCTTTTGAGCCCAAGTTTGCATGATTATGAAGAATGTTTGGCTTTTAAGCCTAATTATGCATTGAAATGATTTGAAAGGACTTCGATTTTTGAAAGCACACATATATATTCCTGTGGGATAATGATTTAGTACCAAATGTCATTTGAGGCATCAGGGCTATTCCTAAAGGACCTCTTCCTTTCTCTTGAACTATGTGCCAGCATAGGTATATGTCTATGGTAACCTTTATCGAAATGACCGAATCATAAGGTATGGTTGCAATTATGATATGACATCAAAATCTTTCCAAAATGACAGGGTTGTAATGAAGGCGGTCATCACACCAAAATGACAGAGTCGTAAGGTGTAGTGTGGACTACCTTTGGCAAATAGTTTACTCTAATCCAATTAGAGGCTTTCACCGAGAGACTTAATGTAATAGCTTTCATGAGTTTGAGATGTCGATTAAGGCCACATTCCATCTATATTGAAGTATTATGGCATTGCATGCATTATTGATTTCATGGCATAATGATATATTATTCTTCTTTGCTTATACACTTCTTTCTACATATGTGCCCTTGTCATCTAACATTGAATGCAGATTTAATGAGTTCATATGCATTTCATGTCCACATACTTATTACATTCAAACATATTAACATATACTTTTTGCCTATATCTTACCATATAGGGACCAGAGACTACCTTCATCCACCTTTTGATGGCTAGTTCTGAATGTGAAAGTTGTTGGGTTAAGTCCTATCATCCACGAAAAAGCCACCTTCCATCTACCTACAATGTTGTTTCTGCTTATGTTTTATTTAATTTGAGGGTGAGCCTTGGACATGTCTTGGCCCCCGTCCTACTCTATGACTTAGAGGCATTGTTGGACAACATGTAGATTCTTGTACGGATTTATGTTATGTCTTACTATTTGAAGATTATGGTTATGGCTATCTATTCAATATTGATATTATGATGATTTTTTTATGATGAGATGTAGAAATGTAGAAAGTTCTAAATCCCAATCCCATAGCATGAGTCATACTTGCCCGCTCCTTATTTATTATATGCTATGTGCTATGCGGGTTGTGCTAATCCCTATCCTGATGATATCCCGATAGCGTGCATCATACTATCCCATTCCTTAGAACTATATGTTTATTGCTTTGTTATGTGCTTCTGAACTAATAATGTGAATGTGGATATTTTGATGCTTGTTTGGAGACTCTTAGGTTCCCATTCGCTATATCACTCCTAGACACTAGATCCGGGTCGTGACATTGATCTTGTTAGAAGCAATTCCAGTATGCTTTGTGTAACACCCCTCATGTTTCTATGCTTGAAAAAATAAAAGTTTAAGGACCCCAAAAAGTGCCCCAAAACATACCTTGGAGTTCTTAGAATTTTAATTTCCTATATATCTCAAAATTTGTTTGTGATTTCGACAATCCGACTTTGAATTCTTGACCGGCGAGTCTAAATTAGGTAAAAAGGGGTCTAACCTCGATTTAAGGGCGAAATAATAGCAATTATAATTTTTTAAAGAATGATTTCGAGTGAGTTATTCATGATACCCCCGCGATGCGCCTTGGGTGCGCTTTAGTACAATTCCCTCTCCGCGTACTCTCCACGACATGGAGATGTGTTTTTTGCCTAACAGTTTTTTTTGTGCAACCCAAAATATTCAAGTGTTGGGCCCAAGTTTCCCAAACGTGTTTTTATCTATACTTAGTCAAATTTCACCATTATATCATTCTCAACATTTCCTAATACTCCACAAAATACTTAGCAATATTTTCACTCCAAATCCCAAGACTCAAAACCCTCATCCATATTTAAGGATTCTCTTCAATCTTCAAGTCTCCATTGTCAACCTTCACCAAGTTCATCCAAATGCTAAGGTATGTGGTGTTGAATCATTGGGTCCTTCCACCCATGGTGCCTAAGCCTTCTTTTTACCAATACTACATGATTTAAAGTTGTTTTTACATGTGGGTCTTGTATATTGAGAAATTTACTGCATGGTGATTTTAGTTCATGAAAGTATGGGTGTTTTAGCATGTTTTGAGCTCCAAATCTTGGATCTAATATTGGATTTTATGAGGGGTTTTGATGACTTAGGGGTGTTACAAGGTGTTGATTGATGGTTTTACAACAGATTTTCTTATATGATTTCATCTCTAAATTGAATGGTCTTTTACCCTCATTTCACACCCCTAAGGTATTCAATCAAATGTCCAGTTATGGTTTCTTAAGAAAATGAAGGTCCAAAGCATAAGATATAATATGAATGATGTTATGATGATGAATGAGCTTATTATATGATTATTCCAATATGAATTATTGCACTAGAGCATGTGATAAATCTTGTATAAAGTGATGCATTAGACCATGTCTAATCCGGGGGGACAGGAGCCGGGGTAACCTATCGAGGGGTTAGTACCTTGGTAACCGAGGTGGAGTTTAGTACTCACGGACCATGTGAGGGGTTCGTACTTCACCACCCGGATGATAGGTGTGAATATTATTAACCATGTGAGGGGTGCTTACCTCACCACCTAGGGTGATGGGGTGTGACCATCACCATCTTAGCCTAACACACGGTTGGATAGCTTACTTGGTCTCATCTTCACATATGATATCCTATACGAGCATGAGTTACTTAAGTATGTTTTACTTATGCATTGATCATACATTCCATATTGCTATGTTATGCCTATTGCCTATGGTTATGCATTTTGGATTATGATGCTTACTCTTGTCGCGTTTCATCCCACATACGTAGTATTAAGAGGTGTTGTTAGACAAGATGTGTAATCATGATTTGAGCTATGACTCCTTGTCTTGATGTTGATGTTTTGGCGAGCTATCCCTTAGCCCCTTCACTCCTTTATGCTTGTTTTATGTCTTTTATATACTTCCGCGACCAATGATGTGTAATGATAGGTTGAGAGGCTTGATTGGAGTTCCCTTGGGTTCCCTATTCGCCGTGTCAAGTCTAGGCCCTAGCTTGGGTCGTGACAAACTTGGTATCAGAGCACTAGGTTGATAGACCCTCAGAGTCCAACACACCGCATCGATTAGAGTTCTATTCATGGTTGTGAAGTGTGCCATGACTATAAATAGGAGGCTATGAGATGTTTTAGGAAATGTTTCCCTTCTTCATGTTTTAAGTTGTGCTATAGAGTTGTGGTGAGTTTTCCCCCCTAACGATTGTTCTTTGCTATGCTAGCTCATACCTATCACTCGAGAAAGAAGGTCCCAAACTCCCAAGAAGCAACCTACTAACGGTTAGCTCTAGGATGCTCTTACTATGCTTGCCCAAGTGGTGGCCAATCAAGTCTAAAAAGGGGCCCAAGCCCCTCATGTTACTACCACGGGAGCTAGGATAAGAGACTTTATAAGGATTAATCCTCTGATTTTCCATGGGTTAAAGGTGGATGAAGACCCACAAGAGTTCATTGATGAGGTTTACAAAATCATGCGTGTTGGGGAAAATGAAAAGGTGGAGTTAGCAGCATACCAACTCAAAGGGTAGCACAAATTTGGTATGATCAATGGAAGGGTGAGAAGGGGGTTGGTAATGTGGTGCTTTGGGAGGAGTTCAAATTGGCCTTCCTTAATCGATTTTTCCCTCTTGAACTTAGGAAGGCAAAATTGGTCGAGTTTATGAACTTGAAACAAAGTTCTTTGAGTGTGAGGGATTATGTCCTCAAATTTAATCAACTTTTGAAGTTTTTTCATGGGGGTCTTTGACTTGGAAAGTGAAGAATGTCAATCCACCATGCTTATTGGTGACATGGACTTGTCTTGGTTGATGAACTATGCTGAGTAAATGGAGGAAGAAAAGATGAGAAAAAGGAGGGGCCATGAGGTCAAGAGGGCCCGATTTGAGGGTAGGTTCCAAAAGGGTGGTAGATTTTAACAAAGCCAAGGGCCTCCTCATGCTACTAATAGGGGAATTGTCAATGACTTCACTAGACCTCAAGGTGTGGGTGTAGGGGCTCCTAATGATATGTGCCCTAGATATGGAAAGAAGCACGGGGGTACATGTTTGAAGCGTTCTGATACATGCTTCGAATGTGGAGAGCTTGGTCACAAAAAGGTGGATTGTCAAATAATTCATGGTAAGGGCTGGGGTGAAAATATGGTCCCTTTGGGTAAAGGTGGTCCTCAAGGTGGTGCCCCAAGGAACAACTAGTTTCATGCTCTACATGGAAGGCAAGGGTTAGTGAGGTCCCCGACATTATTACTGGTATATTAAAAATATTTGATCTTGATATATATTCTTTGATTGATCCGGGTGGCACTCTTTCCTTTGTTACCCCTCTTGTTGCTAAATGGTTTCATGTTGCCCTCGAGTTGTTGCATGAGTCGTATGAAGTGTCTACTCCTATTGGTGCCTCTATTGTTGCTAGTAAAGTTTATAGGAGTTGTCCTATTTGCAGTTTTCATAAATTATTGCCTTGTGATCTTGTTGAATTAGACATGGTGGATTTTGATGTAATACTTGGGATAGATTGGTTGCATGCCTACTATGTGTCTATTGATTATAGAACCCATAGGGTCAGATTCCAATTTCCTAGTAAAACCATCCTTGAGTGGGGAAAGTCAAGATGTGGTGGTCAATGGTATATTCATTTCATGCATTAAAGCCCATAAGTTGATTTTTAGGGGATGTTTTTATCAACTTGTGAGGGTCAAAGATGTAGAGTCCAAAGTCCTTTCCATTGAGTCAGTCCTCGTTGTAAATGTGTTTCTTGATGTATTCCATGACCTTTCCGGTGTCCCTCCTGAAAGGGAGATAGATTTTGGCATATATCTCTTCCCAACACTTAACCTATCTCCATTCCCCCCCTTACCGTATGGCCCTGGCAGAGTTAAAGGAGTCAAAGGAACAATTGAAAGATTTGTCGAAAAAGGGATTTATTAGACCTAGTCAATCACCTTGGGGTGCACCACTATTGTTTGTAAAGAACAAAGATGGATCACTTAAAATGTGCATTGACTATCAGCAACTCAATAGGGTCAGTATAAAGAATCGATATCCTCTTCCCATAATTGATGACTTATTCGACCAATTGCAAGGGGCTAGCTTTTTCTCTAAGATTGATCTTCGGTCCGAGTACCATTAAATGAGGGTGAGGGAGTGATATTCCCAAGGCGGCCTTCCGGGGTAGATATGGGCACTACGAATTTGTGGTGATGTCTTTTGGGTTGACTAATGCACCGGCCATCTTCTTTGACCTAATGAATTGGGTCTTCAAGCCCTACCTTGATTCCTTTGTTGTGGTTTTTATTGATGATATTTTGATCTATTAAAATAGTAGGGAAGAGCATATGGGCCATTTGAGGGTTGTGTTGCAAATATTAAGGGAGGAGATGTTGTATGCTAAATATGAAAAGTGTGAATTTTTGTTTAAGGAAGTTGCATTTTTGGGTAATGGAGTGTCGGGGGATGGTATAAAAGTGGATCCTAAGAAAACCAATGTGATTAGGAATTGGCCTGAACCATTGACCCCATCGGATATTAGGAGTTTCTTAGGGCTTGCTGTGTACTATAGAAGGTTTGTGGCTGATTTCTCCTCCATTGCTTCCCCTACGACAAAATTGACTCAAAAGAAGGTGAAGTTTTTGTGCAGACCGATGAATATGAGAAAAGCTTCCAAACATTGAAACATTGACTTATGTCTGCTCCTATATTGTCACTACTAGATGGGCTTGAGGGTTTTATGGTATATTGTGATGCATCTAGAGTTGGTTTGGGTTGTGTGCTAATGCAAAATTGTAAGGTCATAGCCTATGCTTCTAGGCAACTCAAAGTGCATGAAAAGAACTACTCTACCCATGATCTTGAATTGGCTGCCGTGGTGTTTGCATTAAAGAGTTGGTGTCATTATTTGTATGAGATGCATGGTGATGTCTTTACCGATCATAAGAGCCTTCAATATGTCTTCACTCAAAAAGATCTTAACTTGAGACAAAGAATGTGGCTAGAACTTCTTAAAAACTATGACATGAGTGTGCAGTACCATCCGGGTAAGGAAAATGTTATTGCGGATGCTTTGAGTCAGGTGCATGGGTAGCCTAGCTCATGTGGATGGTGGTGAAAGGGAGATGGCTAGGGAGGTGCATTGGTTGGCTAGATTGGTGGTGAGGTTGGAGATATGGGTAATGGTATGTGGTCGATGACTCTAAATGTTCTTTGGTTGATGAGGTGATAGCAAAACAAGATCTTGACTCCTCCTTGCTTTAATTGAAAGGCCTTGGTAAAAGAGAGCAAAGTAGAGGTTTTCTCCCAAGGGGGAGATAGTGCACTTAGATAACAAGGTAGGTTGTATGTGCCATATGTTGCTGGTTTGAGGGAGAAAATTCTTGATAAAGCCATAACTCCTCTTATTCTATCCACCCCCGTTCCACAAAATTATATAGAGACTTGAGGGATGTGTATTGGTGGGGAGGCGTCAAGAGGGACATTGCTAAATTTATTTCCGGTTTTCATAGTTGTCAACAAGTTAAAGCTGAATATCAAAGGCCAGGTGGCCTAACCCAAGACATAGAGATTCCTACTTGGAAGTTGACAATATTAATATGAATTTTGTGGTTGGGTTGCCCGAAACTAGAAAAGGTTTTGATTCCATATGGGTGGTGGTTGATAGGATTACGAAATCGATTCACTTTCTACCTGTTAAGACTACATATGAGACTGAAGAGTATGCAAGGTTGTACATCCATGAGTTGATGAGGCTACATGGGGTTCCTTTGTCCATATATCAGATCATGGTGCATAATTTACTTCACACTTTTGGAGGTCTTTTCAAAAGGGTCCTGGTACCAAAGTTCATCTTAGTGTGACCTTCAACTCTCAAACGGATGGTCAAGCCAAAAGGACAATTCAAACACTTGAGGATATTCCTAGGGCTTGTGTCTTGGAGATTAAAGGTAGTTGGGATGACCACTTTCCATTAATTGAGTTTGCCTACAACAATAGCATCACTCTAGCATCGGTATGGCTCATTTTAAGGGTCTTTGTGGGAGACATTGTAGATCGTCGGTGGGTTAGTTTGGGGTTGGAGAAGTTCCTTTCTTAGAGCCAGATCTGGTTATGGAGGCTCTTAAGAAGGTTAATATGATTAGGGAAAGGTTGAGGATAGCCCAAAGTCGTCCAAAATCCTATGCTGATGTAAGAAGGAATGACCTAGAGTTCCAAGTGGGTGCTTGGGTCTATTTGAAGGTTTCTCCAATGAAAGGTGTGGTCCGTTTTGGTAAAAAGGGGAAGTTAAGCCCAAGGTATATTTATCCTTACGAGGTGATAGAGAGAGTTAGCAATGTAGCTTATGAGTTAAAGTTACCTAGTGAAATGAATTTGGTCTATCCGGTGTTCCATGTTTCTACATTGAGAAAGTGTGTTGGTAATCCTAATGTCGTTGTGCCTCTCGATGTTGTGGGTGTTGTTGAGGATAACTTGACTTATGAGGAGTTTTTGGTTCAGATCTTGGATAGGCAAGTAAAAAGATTGAGGAACAAAGAAGTGGCATTCATTAAGGTCCTTTGGAGGAAATAACAAGTCAAAAGTGCTACTTGGGAGGCTGAAGCGGACATACAAAAGTAGTATCCTTAGCTTTTCCACTCCACTCAAGCCTAAGTAAGCAATCATAAGTCCCATATGTGATTTCAAGTCTTACATTTCAGCCCCTATGTCATTCATATGTATTCATGTTTAAGTTGGTAAACTTATGATGATTTCCACTTATGTTGAGGATTTGAAAATGGTGTTTTACATGTTAAGTTGCATTCGTGTTGGGGGTGATTTGCTCATGATCACTCTTGTCTTGTACGCCTTTTTTACATTCGAGGACGAATGTTCTCAAGGGGGAGATATTGTAGCGACCCCAAAAAGTGTCCCAAAATATGCCTCGGAATACCTGAAATTTTAACTTCCTTATATCTCAAAATCTATTTGTGATTTTGAAAATCCGACTTCGGATTCTTGTTTAGGGGGTCCAAATTAGGTGAAAAAGGATCTAACCTTGATTTAAGGGTGAAAAAATAGCAATTATAATTTTTAAGGGACAATTTCTAGTGTGCTGTTCAAGATACCCCCACGACACGCCTTGGGAACGCTTTAGTATAAATCCCTCTTTGCGTCGTCTCCGCGACGCAGAGATGTGTTTTTCGCCTGGCAGTTTTTCTTGTGCATCCCAAAATATTTTAAGTGTTGGGCCCTAGTTTCCCAAACATGTTTTTATCTATACTTAGTCTAATTTCATCCTTATATTATCCTCAACATTTTTCAATACTCTCCAAAACACTTAGCCATATATTCACTCCAAATCCCAAGACTCAAAACCCTCATCCGAATTTAAGGATTCTCTTCAAGCTTCAAGTCTCCATTGTCAACCTTCACCAAGTTCATCCAAAAGCTAAGGTATGTTGTGTTGAACCATTGGGTCCTTTAACCCATAGTGTCTAAGACTTCTTTTTAAAAGTTGATTTTACATGTGGATCTTGTATATTAAGAAATTTACTGCACAGTGATTTTAGTTCATGAAAGTATAGTTGTTTTAGCATGTTTTGAGCTCCAAATCTTCGATCTAACGTTGGATTTGATGAGAGCTTTTGATATGAATATCTTGGGGGTGCTTCAAGGTGTTGATTGATGGCTTTACAACAGATTTTCTTGCATGATTTCATGTCTAAATTGCATGGTCTTTTACCCCCATTACACAACCCCAAGGTGTTTGATAAAGTGTCTGGTTATGGTTTCTTGAGGAAATGAAGGTCCAAAGCATGAGATATGATATGAATGATGTTATGATGATGAATGACCTTATTTATATGATTATTCCAATATGAAGTGTTGCACTAGAGCATATGATAAATCCTATATGAAGTGTCGCAATTGATTCGGTAAGCTACGTGTCTGGTGCACGGAGAACTGCCTTCGGTCCCCCAAACTATGACCGAGAGTTTCACCTTTTGAAGCACCAGTCACGTAGGGCGACCGGGCCAGGCCCCCCACCCTATTGGTTTTAATAAATTGTCCTCATGGGGGGCGCCTGGTTTTCCAATCTAGGGTTAGAGTAGGGCCAGAAGACTTTAGGATCAATCTACTCTCGGAATACTTAGTAACGTATCCTCCTTAAGTATGGATTGGGTTAGTCAATCCGGCCTGAGATGCGTTCGTTGACAAAACCGCCATAGGAAAGTGATGCATTAGACCATGTCTAATCCAGGGGAACAAGAACCTGGGTAACCTATCGAGGGCTTAGTACCTTGGTAACCAAGGTGGGGGTTAGTACTCACCAACTATGTGAGGGGTTCGTGCTTTGCCACTGGGATGATAGGTGTGAATGTCATTAACCATGTGAGGGGTGTATACCTCACCACGTAGGGTGATGGGGTGTGACCAACACCATCTTAGGCCAACACAAGGTTGGATAGCTTGCTTGTTCTCGTCTTTACATATGATATCCTATACGAGCATGAGTTATTTAAGCATGTCTTACTTATGCATTGATAATACATGTCATAGTGCTATGTTATGCCTATTGTCTATCGTTATGCGTTATGGATTATGATGCTTATCTCTTATTGCATTGCATCCCACATACTTAGTACATTCAAACGTACTAACGTATACTCTTGTCTACATGATATCACCATGTAGGAACCGGTGCCCAAGTTGATCATCCTCCTCCACGTGGCTAGTCGATGTTATTGCAAACTTGTTGGTAGGTCCTCCATTTCGAGGACCTTAGTCTATGATTGCTATTATCTATGTACTGAGACACTTTCTTTATTCTATTTTGACTATGAGGGTGAGCCCGGTTACTTTGTCTTGGACCCTACTCTATCTATGTATTTGTCGGTGTTATTGGACAAGATGTGCTATCATGATATGAGGTATGAATCCTTGCATTGATGTTGATATTTTGGTGAGCTATCGCTTAGTCCCCTCACTCCTTTATGCTTCTTTTATGTATTTTATATGCTTCCGCGACCAATGATATGCAATAATAGGTTGAGAGGCTTGGTTGGGGTAACCTCAGGTTCTCCATTCGTCATGTCACGTCTAGGCCCTAGGCCTGGGTCGTGAAAAAAGACAAGAATTTTGTTGAAGGGTTAATCATATAAGATGGTCTATGGCCGGTAGAAGGAACCACGGATCGTAGGTGTGTTCGTGGAATGCACCCATTGAAAATGTGAAATTTAAGTATTTCTGGAAGATGACATACGTGTTGCCAGGATAGGTCATATAAGTAACCATTATTCGTCAATAGGTCTCGTATAAAGAGGCCCTGCAAACCCTAAATTTTATAAGTCTAAGACAACTTTACGGAAGGACCTTTGACCCATAAGTGAAACCATAAGTCATCCTATGTGTTCATAGATTGGAAGCTGCAAATTCATAAAACTTGACTTTTATGGCATAAGGTTCAATGGACTAAAGTACAGACCATATGTTGATCCACATCCCATGGGTAGGGGATCATGGACGGCTTTAGTAGCTTTTAATGAGGGGTGTTTTTGACATTTGCAATTTGCCTAAGTCCTAAATTACATCGTTTTGGCTAACCTAACTAACTTAACCGACCTAATGCTTATAAATTGTATTCCTAATTCATTCAAAGTCATTAATCCTCAAATTTCGCTCAAGGGTTTGGAGTTTTTCTATCTCTAAGTCAAGGATTCCATTGAAGTTAGGGCTTGAAGGTTTGGTCAAGTTTTTCCAGATTTTCTTCTTCAATTCTAAGGATTATACTTGAGGTATGTAGGCTTAATTCATGGATTAGTTTCATCCATAAAGCCCAATCCAAAACCTACTTTTACCAAAGTTTTATGATGATTGTCTATGGGCTTTTAATCTGTGATTCTCAGTGCATGGATTGTAATTCCTGTATGATGATTATGATTAATTATACATTATTATGATGAATTTCATGATGTATATGATTTTCAAAAAAAAGTATGAGATTCCAAATTATGCATGATTAGGGATTAAGGACCTGATGTGGTTCTTTTATCAATGATCCAATTTAATTTTAATTACAAGCTTTCTTTATGAATTTTATCCAATTGCATGATTTTAAATCAAATGTTTATGGACCACGACTTAGCCCTAGTATCTTATAACAAAGCTACGGATTTTGAACGGCCCCAAAAATGTGCTTTAAAATATCCATAATCGTAATTTCTATATATCTCAAAATTCATGTGTGATATCGAAAATTCGACTTCATATTCTCGATCAGGGGGAAAATTGAGTAGAAATTGGGTATAAGCCGGATTTTAGAAGACTCATAGTGAAAAATAATTTTCGATAATTTTTTATTTCCAAAGAGCATCCGCTCCCAGGTCGCGATGTGGTAGGGCCGCGGAGTAGTGTAATTTTCGCCTTCGCATTTCGTCTGCATCACCGACTGGATGCAGACCAATACAACTTTTTCCTTAGTTTTTCCTATGCACCCAAGGGCATTGAGGTAATAGCCCCATGCCTACTAAAATGTGAAATCACCCATACTTAGCCATTTTTCAACTCTATATCTCAAAAAACCCTCTTTCAAACCCCTCTAAAGACTCTATCAATTCTATCATTCAAATCTAAGGATCTGAAGCTCAACTTTGGAACTCAAGGATTCATTTCAAGCTCTAAGACTACTTTAAATTTACCTCAAATAATTCAAGGTTTAAGGTATATAGGTTTCATCTATTGGGTTTTTTCACCCATGGAGCGTAACATTCCTTTTTTATGAAAATTGTATATTTTCAAGTTGTATTACCTATGGGTATCTCTTCTTACCATAGATTATGAATTTAAATTAGGTTGGGGTTTTATGAAATATTGATTGATTATGCATCACTATCTATTTCAAGCTTATACCATGAATTTATGTTGTCCATTGAGACTATGTATGTTTTGAGCTTTGAAACTATGAAATATTATGAACTTTTGTGATGGATTTCAAGGTATTCTAAATGAGGGTTTTACCACATGTTGGTGGGCTTATTTGCATTAGTTTTACTCATCTTATTTTACTCTTGAATTGTATTATTTTGTACAAGTATAATGAACCCACCAAGTGTTTGATAAAATGACATGACAAGAATTCTCAATTTATTGATGATCTATTACATAATTTACAATTCGAGTGACTTTATGATGATTATGGGCTTTCAAGTATGTACTGAATTAATGAAATGTATCTATGATTTTATAAGTATCAAGTTAAGCTCTATTTCAAGATTTGTGCCTCTTTAGAGACATTCATGTTAAAGCAACGGTTCATATATGATTATGATCTACTCTTATGTTCAAGTTAGGCTCACCACTAGAGGTAAAACATGTTTATAAGCTACTCAAGTCTTGTTCTTACAAGCTATTCATGTTATGATTAAAGTATGATTATTTCAAGTATTCTGTGGGATTTGACTTAGCACCGATTGAGACTTAAGATGGGGGATCAACTCAAGGGGTCCTTATATAAAGTCTTTAGTCTCTAAACTATGTGCCACCAGGATTATGATTATTACCCTTGCTATACTAGTGGATCCATCTACTCATATTATCATGTTTAGTTTGATTTGGCAAATGGACCACACCTAGCCGTAAGGTCTCATGCCCGTCCACCTTACCGAGGGGTGTCATGCCTTGGTTTCTAAGTTTTAACTACTTGGTCTATGTTAGTTGAGGTCGCTTCCCACATATGTCTGCTATATATATTGTGTAAGATGAATGGTTCACAAGCATGTTTTATCACGAACATTGATAATGCATACCATATTGAGATTATATATCTATTGCTTATGAGTATGCATTTTGAATATATTGGCTTACATTTTGTTGCATTGCGCCGCACATACTTAGTGCATTCAAGCATAGTAATGCATAGTCTACGCCTACATGATATTACCATGTAGGGACCATAGCTCCTTTTGATAATCCTCCATATGGCCAATTGGTACTTCAGGGATAAGCTTTTGTGAGTCCTCAAGTCCGAGGACACTATCTACATTACTCTTGATATTTTGGAGACTTCTTTATGTTGAACACTTGTCATTATGAGGGTGAGCCCGGATATTATCTTGGCCTCCGCTCCATTCTACGTTAGAGGTGTTGTTCGATATTCTGATGTACTTATGCTATGAGCTTGCCTTTTTATTATTTTATGAATATCAAGATTTCTCGTAGTACCACTTCCCTTTTTATTTCATCTCTTATTGTTGTTTATTTTGCTTCCACAACCAAGGATATGTGAATGATATGCCAAGAGGCTTGTTTGAGTCCTTTTGGATTCACATTCGCCATGTCACGTCTATGCCCTAGGCTTGGGTCATGAAAAACATGGTATCAGATCACTAGGTTGTTAATATTTCTTGGAAATCTAACACACCGTGTCGATTAGAGTCTTACTCATGGTTGTGAAGTACGCCACAACTATGAATGGGAGGATATGAGGCATTTTAGGAAATGTTTCACTTCTTCATGGTTTATATCGTGCTTTAGGTATGTCGATAAGGCTTCTCCCCTAACGAATGCTCTTGGTTCCTTCAAGATCATGCCAATTCCATAGGGAAGACTAAGGAGAGCTCGTACTCCTAAGGAGTAACCAGCCCCTCTCGCTCCTCAAGCTCTTTAAGAAGGAGGGGTAGCCCAGAAGAGTTCCGGGATGCTATCACAATATTGGCCCGTGCCATGAACAACCAAATGAACCATGGGTCCCAAGCCCCTCATGCTCCCACTTCAGCCTCTAAGGTGAGGGATTTCACTAGAATGAACCCATCGGAGTTCCTTGGATCCAAAATAGAAGAGGACCCTCAAGAGTTCATTGATGAGGTGTATAAAGTGCTATCTATCATGGGGGTCAAGTCAGAAGAGAAAGCGGAGTTAACGGCCTACCAACTCAAAGGTGTGGCACAAATTGTGTTCACCCAATGGAAATTGGAGAAGAGAGATGATGATGCTAATCCTAGGGATGAGTTCAAAGCCACATTCCTCAACTGGTTCTTTCCTATCGAGCTAAGGGAGGTTAAGATGATGGAGTTTATGAACCTTAAGCAAGGTTCCATGAGTGTGAGGGAGTGTGCCCTTAAGTTCAATAAACTCTCCAAGTATGCTCCATAATTGGTTGCCGAACCTAGATCAAGGATGAACAAATTTGTGTCGAGAGTGTCTGACATGGTCAATGAGGAGGTTCATATAGCCATGCCAATAGGTTATATGGAATTTGTCTGGTCTCATGACATTTGCCAATCAACTAGAGGGGGAAAAGCTTACAAAAAGAAGAAGTGGTGAGTTCAAAAGGGCTCATTTTGAATGTAGTTTCCAAGGTTCCAAGGGTGGACGGTTTCCTCAAGGTCACAAGTTCCAAGGACAAGGTCTTCCAATGCTCCTAATAAGAGATTTGCTAATGATAATCTAAGATTTCAAGGTGGTAATGGTGGGATGACTCACCCTAAGTGCCAAAGATGTAGTAGGAACCATAGTGGCCCATACTTGAGAAACTCCAATGCTTTCTTTAGTTGTGGTGAAGTTGTTCACAAGGTTATTGATTGTCCTCATGCTCAAAACAAAGGTAGAGATGGTCGTCCACAAGTCCAATGTGCTAATGCGGGTCCAAGGGCAAAGGGAGGCCAACAAGGGGGTGCTCCAAGGCAAAATAAATTCTATGTTGTTCAAGGAAGGCAAGGGGTAGATGAGGTGTCCAATGTCGTCACCGGTATGTTAAAGGTTTTTAATTTTGATGTGTATGCATTGATAGATTCAGGTGCCACTCTTTCTTTAATTACTCCTTTTGTTTCCAAAAATCTCCATGTGAATTCGAATTGTTGTGTGAACTATATGAAGTGTTTACCCTCGTCGGTGAGTCCAGTATCGCTAAAAGAGTCTATAGAAATTGTTCAGTGTTCATATTGCATAAGGCTTGCCTTTTGATTTTGTTGCATTAGATATGGTGGATTTTGATATCATTCTTGGGATAGATTGGTTGCATACATATTATGCTTCTATTGATTGTAGAACTTGTAGGGTTAAATTTCAATTTCGTAATGAGCCCATCCTTGAGTGGGAAAGTATGATGTGGTAGTCATGGGTAGATTAATTTCTCGTCTTAAAGCCCAAAAGTTGATTTCTAAGGGTTGCCTTTATCATCTTGTGATGGCTAGGGATATTAAGTCCAAAGTCCTTCCTATTGAGTCGGTTCTGGTGGTTAATTAGTTTCTTCATGTCTTTCCCGATGAGCTTCCTGGTGTTCCTCCCAAAAGGGAAATAGACTTTTGCATAGACCCCCTTCCTAATACTCAACCAACTCCCATTCTCCCTTATCGTATGGCCCCGGTAGAATTGAAGGAGTTAAAGGATCAATTGAGGGATTTGTTGGAGAAGGGTTTCATAAGGCTAGTAAGTCACCTTGGGGTGAACCAGTGTTATTTGTGAAGAAAAAGGATAGTTCACGTAGAATGTGCATTGATCACCGACAACTTTGTAGGGTTACCATGCAGAACGAGTACCCTCCAGTAAGGATTAATGACCTTTTTGATCAACTACAAAAGTCTAATCATTTTTCTAAGATTGATCTTTGGTCTGGATACCACCAAGTGAAGGTGAGGGAGTGTGATATTCCTAAGACAACGTTTCAGATTAGGTATGGGAACTTTGACTTTGTGGTTATGTCCTTTGAGTTAACTAATGAAGCAGATATATTTATGGATCTCATGAATAGGGTATTTAATGTCACAACCCAAGTCTAGGGCCTACACGTGACATGACAAATGGGGAAGCCGAAGGAACCCAAACAAGCCTCTTGGCATATCAATCACACATCCTTGGCCGCGGAAGCAAAATAACAATAAGAAAATCTATAAATCAGGGAAAAGGGACTAAGGGAAGTCTTTGATAGCCATAAAACATTCAAGAGTCAAGCTCATCACATAAATACATCAATTGTTCCAACAACATCTCTAACATAGATTGGAGCGGCGGCAAAGATACTTTCTGGGCTTACCCTCATAGTATCAACATCAAGTGTTCAACACAAAGAGATAACAAATAGTAAGAGTATCATAGCTAGTTCCTGGGACTTGAGGACTCACCAAAGCTTATCTTCCAAAATGCCAAAACTAGCCACATGGAGGATGATTGAGAGGTGCTCCGGTTCCTACATGGTAACATCGTATTGACATAAAGTATGCGTTAGTACATTTGAATGCACTAAGTATGTAGGATATAGTGCAACAAGACATAAGCCACCATATTCAAAATGCATAATTATTAGAAATGGATAAGTATAATATCAATATGGCATACATGATCAATGCTTGAAGTAAAACATGTTTGTAAATCATAAAACTTGTATAGAACATAATATATGTGTGGGAAGAGACCATGATCATAGACCAAGCAACTACTACTTGAAATCCAAGGCATGTAACACCCTTGGAAGGTGATTGAGGTATGCACCCCTTAACATATTAGTATGGGCTTGTCACCTCCCAACAAGGTCGTCGAAGTATCTTCCCCTTAACATGGTAGTATGGGCATATCACCCATCCCCAAGAAGGTGATCGAGGTATCTACCTTTCAACATGGTAGTATGGGCATGTCACCCCCTACCAAGATGGTTGAGGCATCTACCTCTCAACATGGTAGTATGGGCATGTCTCCCACCAACAAGGTGGTCAACTTGCAACATATAGATACATTCATGAATGTGATGCATACATACAATCCCTTAATCATCATAGAGTCACTTGACTTATAAACCATGTAGTAGTTCATCAATAACTTGAGAATCTTTGGCAAGACATTTTATCAAACACTTGGTGGGTATGTAATGATAGTTTAAAATCATGCAATTCATGCGTGAAATAACATGAGAAAACTCAATGTAAATCAAACCCACCAACACATAGTAGAACCCTCATTTAGAATACCTTGAAAACCATCTTCAAATCTCATAGTAGATCATAGTATCATAGCCCAAAACATGCATAGTTTCAATAAACAAAACCAATTCATAGTATAAGTCTGAAGTGGATAGATTTGCATAGTCAATCAACATTTCATAAAACCCCAACATAATTTATACGCAATGTCCAAAATAAGAGTTACTCATAGATTATACAACTTGAAAACATGCAATTTTCATTAAAAAGAGAATTGGGCTCTATGGGTGAAAGTACCTAATGGATGAAAGCCACATACCTCAAATTTGGGTTATCTTGAGTTGAGCTTGAAGAGATATTGGATCTTGAAGAGAATCCTTGAGTTCCAAAGTTAGGCTTGAGATCCTTGAAATTTGGATGAAATAGTTGGTTAAGTCTTGGAGAGGGTTTCGAGAGGGTCTTGAATGATATAGAGTTGAAAAATGGCTAAGTATAGGTGTTTTCATGCATAAGTGGGCATGGGGCTATGACCCCAAGGCCCTTGGGCCGAAATAAAAAACCAAGGAAAAATCTACACTGGTCCGCAATGCGGACCCATCGTGAAGGACAAAATTACAGTGATTTGCGCCCAGTCTGTGTCACGGTCTAGTCGCGGATGCACACCAGGTAAGAAAATTTTGTGAAAATTATTTTTCGCTATGGGTCCTCTAAAATCAGGGTTATACCCATCTCCCACTCAATTTAGCCCCCTGATCGAGAATATGAAGTCGAATTTTCGATATCATGCACGAATTTTGAGATATATAAAAATTACGATTATGGGCATTTTTTAGGCATTTCAATATCTTTCCTTTGGGAACATTCGTCCTTGAATGTCAAAGAAACGTATATAAGAAAAGTAATTATGTAGATTTCAGCCCGACATGAATGCAAAAAATGTATTTAAACATCATTTTCAAATATCTATCACCATAAACTTGTTAACATAAATATGAATTCATGCAAAATGACATGAGGGATGAAACGAAAGACTTGAAGTCATATAGGGGAATTAAATTAGCACTTTCGACTTGAGTAGTGTTCAAGATATAGGGATATTGCTTTCTCATGTCCCCCCCCCCCCGGCTTCCCATATGGCAATTTCAACTTGTTGGTTTCTCCAAAGGACCTTGACAAATGCTATATCTCTGTTCCTCAACCTCTTCATATGTCTATCTAAATTCTCCACCAGGACCTCCTCATAAGTCAAATTATATTCTACAACACCCACAATATCCAAGGGCATTATAGCACTTGGGCCAGCCACACATTTTCCCAACATAGACACTTAGAAGACCTGATGAACCATACCCATCTCCATAGACAACTCCAACTCATATGCAACCTTACCAATCCCCCTCAAAACTCTATAAGGATCCACATAATATGGGCTTAATTTTCCCTTCTTGCCAAATCGAAGCACACCCTTCATAGGTGAGACTTTCAAGTAAACCCACTAACCTTAAGATCAAGATCTCTTCTCCTCACATCGGAGTAGGACTTTTGTCTACGTTAGGTTATTTTCAATCTCTACTTAATCAACCTCACCTTCTCCAAGGCTTCTATGACCAAAACACGAGCTCTTAGCATATCCTCAAGAGTTTGGGTTGTCTTCTCGGCATGACCATCCATTTGAGGATTAAAGACCATGCTAAGCTTAACCTTGGTACCAAGACCTCTTTGGAAAGACCTCCAAAAGTGAGAAGTGAATTTACCACCACGAGTCGAAATGATAGACAAAGACACCCCATGTAATCTAACCAACTCATGTATATACAACTTGGCATAATCTTCGGCACCATAAGTGCTTTTGACTGGTAAGAAGTGAGCCGACTTTGTCATTCTATGTACAACAACCCAAATAGAGTCAAAATGTTTCTTAGTCTTAGGGAACCCAACCACAAAATACATGTTGATCTCTTCCACTTCCTTTTAGGAATCTCTATGTCTTGGCCTAGGCTACCCAGCCTTTGATATTTGGCTTTCACTTGTTGGCAGTTGTGACATCTTGATATAGATTTGGCAATGTCTCTCTTCATACCACCCGCCAATACACCTCCCTCAAGTCTCTATACATCCTTGTAGAACCAAGATAAATGGAATAGGATGCATTATGGGCCTCCTTCAAGATCAATTCTTTCAAATCATCTAGATTTGGCACATACAATCTACCTTGGTACCTAAGGGCAGCATCTCCCCCTTAGGAGAAAATCTCCATTTTACCGTCTCTCACCAAGACCTTCAACTCTAGCAAGCTGAGTCAAGATCTTGTTTTGCCTTTACATCCTCAATCAAGGAAGATTTAGAACCATCAACAACCACTATACCACCATTATCAACTTCATCCAACCTAACCCCCAAGCTAGCCAACCGATGAACTTCTCTAGCCACCTTTTTGCTATCGTTATCAACATGAGATAGACTACCCATAACACCCCACTTAGAGCATCAACTATAACATTAGCTTTGTCAAGGTTATAATGCACACTCATATCATAATCTTTAAGGAGCTCTACCCACATTCTTTGTCTCATGTTAATATCTTTTTGGGTGAACACATATTGGAGACTCTTGTGGTCAGTGAACACATCAACATGAACCCCATACAAGTAGTGATGCCAAATTTTCAAAGAAAATACTACAACCACAAATTCAATATCATGGGTGGGATAATTCGTCTCACACACCTTAAGTTTTCTAGAGGCATATGCTATCACCTTAACACTTTGCATCAAAACACACCCCAAATCAATTCTTGAGGCATCAAAATATACAACAAACCCTTTTAGTATACACAAGATAGGAGCGGTGACAAGCTTATCTTTCAAAGTTTCAAACTCTTTTCATACTCATTGGTCCACACAAATTTTTCATACTTTTGTGTCAACTTAGTCATAGGAAAAGCAATAAAAGAGAAACCATTTACAAACCTCCAGTAGTAAACCGCCAAACCTAAGAAACTTCTAATATCCGATGGAGTCAAAGGTCTAGGTCGATTTCTAATCACCTCCATCTTCTTAGGATCTATCTTAATGCCATCACCCAACACCACATACCCTAGAAAAGCAACCTCATTCAACCAAAACTCACATTTTCATATTTAGAATACAATCTTTCCTCCCTCAAGATTTGCAACACCACCATCAAGTGATCCATGTACTCCTCCTCACAATGGGAATAAATCAAGATATCATCAATAAAGACAACCACAAACATGTCAAGGTAGGGTTTAAAGACCCTATTCATAAGATCCATAAATATAACCAGTGCATTAGTCAACCCAAAGGACATAACGAAAAACTCAAAGTGTCGATACCTAGTTTGGAAATCTGTCTTAGGAATGTCATAGTCCCTCAATTTTACTGGGTGATAAACGAACCAAAGATCAATCTTCGAAAAGTTACTAAACCCTTGAAGTTGATCCAAAGGTCATCAATCCCTGATAGGGGGTACTTCTTATTTATAGTGACTCTATTATGTTGTTGGTAATCAATACATTCTAAGAGAACCATCCTTTTCTTCATAAACAACACTGGTGCACCCCCAAGGTGATTCGCTAGGCCTTATAAAACCCTTTTCCAACAAATCCCTCAATTGATCCTTCAATTCCTTCAACTCCACCGAGGCCATACGATAAAGGGGAATAGAAATGGGTTGAGGATCAAGAAGGAGGTCTATACCAAAATCTATTTTCCTTTTGGAAGGAACACCGGGAAGCTCACCGTGAAAGACATCAAGAAACTCATTAACCATTGGAACCAACTAAATATGAAGGACTTAGGACTCAACTCCCCTAACCCTCACTAGATGATAGAGATAATCCTTAAAAATCAACTTTTGGGCTTTAAAACTAGAAATGAATCTACCCTTTACCACCACATCATAACTTTCCCACTCAAGGGAGGGCTCATTAAGGAATTGGGATTTAACCTTACGGGTTCTAGAATCACCAAAAACAAAATATGCATGCAACCAATCCATCCGATGAATGACATCAAAATCCACCATATCTAATTCAACAAAATTACAAGGTGAGATTTTATGCAGAATGAACACGGGATAATTTATATAGACTCTTATGGCAACAATGGACTCACCAATGGGGCTAGACACTTCATAAGGTTCACACAATAATTTGGGACTAGCATGAATCTTTTTTGCAATAAAAGGAGTAGTAAAAGAAAGAGCGGCACCCGGTTCTATCAATGCATACAATCAAAATTAAAAACCTTTTAACATACTGGTGATGACATAGGGAACCTTCTCCACCCCTTGTCTCCCTTAAAGAGCATAGAATCTATTTTTCCGTGGAGCACCCCCTTGTTGGCCTCCTCTCCCTTTTTGACCTGTATTTGCACCTTGTCCATGTGGACGACCATCTCTTCCGCTTTGTTGAGGAAGAGGACAATCAATCACCTTATTACCCACTTTCCCACAACCATAGCAAGCAGTATAGTTATTTAAACATGAGCCACTATGGCTCCTACCACATCATTGGCACATAGGATTAGGCACCACACCACCACCACCTTGGAACCTTGGGTTGTAATTAGCAAACCTCCTAATAGAAGCATTGGAAGACACTTGTCCTTGGAACTTGTGGCCTTGAGGAAACCAGCCACCCTTGGAATTTCAAAATCTATCTTCAAAATGAGTCCCTTTTTACTCACCACTTCTTCTCTTTCTATGTTTTTCCCCCTCTAGTTGTTCGGCATATGTCATGAGGCGGGACATATCCATATCACCTACTAGCATGGCGGTATGACACTCCTAATTGACCAAATCGGACACACCTGACACAAATTATTTCATCCTTGATCTCTGCTCGGCAACCAATTATGGGGCATACTTGGAGAGGTAGTTGAGCATGAGGGCATACTCCCTCACACTCATGGAACCTTGCTTAAGGTTGATAAACGCCATCATTTTATCCTCCCTTATCTCAATAGGAAAGAACTGGTTGAGGAATGCAGCTTTGAACTCCTCCCAAGGAATAATATCATCATCTCTCCTCTTTGACCACCATTGTCTAAACGAAATTTGAGCCACCTCTTTGAGTTGGTAAGCCGCCAACACCTCCTTTTCCTCCGAATTGACCCCTACAATAGATAACACTTTGTACACCTCATTGATAAACTCTTGAGGATTCTCATCCGCCTTGGATCAGTGGAACTCCAGTGGGTTCATACTAGTGAAATCCCTCACCCTAGAAGCCAGAGTGGGAGCATAAGGGGCTTGGACCACTTAGTGAATTTGGTTGGTCATAGCATGAGCCAACATTGTAATAGCATCTCGGAACTCATCTTGGGCCATCCCTCTACCTTGTAGAGCTTGAGAAGTGGGATGATCCAGTTGCTCTTCAGGTGTACGGGCTCTCCTTAGTCTCCCTCTTAGAATGGGAATGATCTAGAAGAGCTAAGATCATTTGTTAGGGGAAAAGCCTTATACTTACATCTAAGTCATGATATTAACCATGAGGAAGTAAAATATTTCCTAAAATGTCTCATAGCCTCCCATTCACAATTGTGGCATGCTTCACAACCATGACTAAGACTCTAATCAACGTGGTGTGTTGGACTCTGAGGAACAATAATAACCTAATGCTCTGATACCAAGTTTATTACGACCCAAGCCTAGGGCCTAGATGTGACACGACGAACGAATAATCTGAAGGAACCCTAAACAAGCCCCTTAGCATACCAATCACACATCCTTGGTCGAGGAAGAAAAATAAAAACAAAAAGAGATATAAATATGGGAAAAGGGTAGGGAAGTTTTTGATAGCCATAAAATATTCATGAGTTAAGGTCATTGCAAAAATACATCAATTGTTCCCCCAACACTTCTAATATAGAATGGAACGGAGGCCAAGACACTTTCTGGGCTCACCCTCATAGTATCAAGATCAAGTGTTCAACATAAAGAGATAACAACTAGTAAGAGTAGCCTAGTTAGTGTCCCCGAAAATGAGGACTCACCAAAGCTTATCTTCAAAAATTCCAAAACTAGCCACATGGAGGATGATCAGAGGTGCTCTGGTCCCACATGGTAACATCATGTAGGCATAGAATATGCATTAGTACGTTTGAAGTATGTAGGATGCAATGCAACAAGATATACGCCAATATATTCAAAATGCATAATCATAAACAATGGATAAATATAATATCAATATGGCATGCATGATAAATGCTTGAAGTAAAACATGCTTGGAAATCATAAAACTTGTATAGAACATAATATATATGTAGGAAGAGACCATGATCATAGACTAAGCAACTACTACTTGGAATCCAAGGCATGTCACTCCCTTGGAAGGTAATTGAGGTATTCACCCCTCAACATGGTGGTATGGGCATGACACCCCCCAAAAAGGTGGTCAAGATATCTAACCCTCAACATGGTAGTATGAGTATGTCACCCCCCCCAACAAGGTGGTTGATGTATCTACCTCTCAACATAGTATTATGGGCATGTCACCCCCTAACAAGGTGGTTGAGGCATCTACCCCTCAACATGGTAGTACGGACATGTAACCCCCAAACAAGGTGGTCAACTTGCAACAATATAGATATATTCATGAATTTGATGCATACATACAATCCCTTGATAATCATAGAGTCTCTTGACTTATAAACCATGTAGTAATTCATCAATAACTTGAGAATCTTTGGCAAGACATTTTATCAAATACTTGGAAGGTATGTAATGATAGTTTAAAATCATGCAATTCATGAGTTAAATAATATGAGAAAACTCAGTATATATCAACCCACCAACATATAGTAGAACCCTCATTTAGAATACCTTAATAATCATCTTCAAATCTCATAGTAGATCATAGTTTCATAGCCCAAAACATGCATAGTTTCAATACACAAAACCAATTCATAGTATAAGATCGAAGTGGATAGATTTGCATAATCAATCAACATTTCACAAAACCCTAATATAATTTATACTCAAAGTCCAAAATAAGAGTTACTCATAGATGATATAACTTGGAAACATGCAATTTTCATTAAAAAAAAAGAATTGGGCTCCATGGGTTAAAGGACCCAATGGATGAAAGCCACATACCTCCAACTTGGTTTATCTTAATTTGAGATTTGAGGAGAGGTTGGAGCTTGAAGAGAATCCTTGGGTTCCAAAGTTAGGCTTGAGATCATTGAAATTTGGATGAAATATTTGCTTAGTTCTTGGAGAGAGTTTCCAGAGGATTTTGAATGATATAAAGTTGAAAATAGCTAAGTATAGGTGTTTTCATGCATAAGTGGCCAGGGGGCTGTGACCCCAAGGCCCTTGGGCTGAAATGAAAAACCAAGGGAAAAGTTACACTGATTCGTAATTCGGATCCATCGGGAAGAACCAAATTACACTGATCCGCACCTAGTCCATGTCACTGTCTGGTTGCCGGATGCACACTAGATGAGAAAATTTTGATAAAATAATTTTTTGCTATGGGTCCATTAAAATTGGGATTATACCCATTTTCTACTCAATTTTTTCCCTGATCGAGAATATGAAGTTGAATTTTCAATATCACGCATGAATTTTGAGATATATAAAAATTTTATTATGGATGTTTCCGAAGTACATTTTTAGGGCATTTTTGTGGTGTTTCATTTAAACTCTACCATGACATGTTTTGTGGTTTTCTTTATTAATGATATATTGATTTATTCTTAGAGTGAGGAAGAGCATGTGAATCACTTGAGGGTGGTGTTGCAAATATTGAGAGAGGAGAGGTTATATGCTAAATATGAAAAATGTGACTTTTTGTTGAAAGAGGTTGCTTTTCTAGGTCTTGTGGTGTCAGGTGATGGCATTAAGGTAGATCCTAAGAAGACGGAGGTGATTAGAAATTGGCCTAGACCCTTGATTTCGTCAAACATTAGGAGTTTCATGGGTTAGGCATTTACTACCGAAGGTTTGTGGATGGATTTTCTTCTATTGCTTCCCCTATGACAAAGTTGACCAAAAAGAAGGCAAAATTAGTGTGGACCAATGAATATGAAAAGATTTTTCAAACCTTGAAAGATAAGCTTGTTTCCGCTCCTATATTGGCTTTACCGGAAAGGTTGGAAGTGTTTGTGGTATATTATGATGCCTCAAGGATTGGTTTGGGGTGTGTTTTGATGCAAAATGGTAGGGTGATAGCATATGCCTCAAGACAACTTAAGGTGCATGATAAGAATTATCCCACCCACGATCTTGAATTGGCGGTCGTGGTGTTTGCTTTAAAAATTTGGTGTCACTACTTGTATGGAGTTCATGCTGATGTGTTTACCAACCACAAGATTCTCTAATGTGTTCACGAATAAATATCATAACTTGAGACAAATAAGGTTGTTAGATCTCCTTTAAGATTATGATATGAGTTTGGATTATCATCTTGGGAAAGCTAATGTTGTGGCCGATACTCTAAGTAGAGTTTCCATGGGTAATCTAGCTCATATTGTTGACGGTGGCAAAGAGGTGGCTAAAGAAGTTTGCCGATTGGCTAGATTAGGGGTTAGGTTGGATGAAGTAGGAAATGGTGGTGTAGTGGTTGTTGATGGTTCTAAATTTTCTTTAATTAATGAAGTAAAGTCAAAACAAGATTTTGACCCCGCATTGTTAAAGTTGAAGGCCTTGGTGAAAGATGGTAAAGTGCAAGTTTTCTCTCAAGGGGGAGATAATGCCCTTAGGTACCAAGGTAGGTTCTGTGTGCCTAATGTTGGTGACTTAAGGAAGTTGATCTTGAAGGAGGCCCATAATTCATCCTATTCTATTTACCCCAGTTCTACAAAGATGTGTAGAGACTTGAGGGATGTGTATTGGTGGGGTAGAATGAGGAGGGACACTGTCCAATTCATATCCGAATGTCATAATTGCTAACAAGCAAAAGTCAAACATTAAAGGCCAGGTGACCTAGCCCAAGACATAGAATTCTAACTTGGAAGTGAGAAGAGATCAACATAGATTATATGGTTGGGTTGCCTAAGACTAGGAAACATTTTGACTCTATTGGGTTGTAGTGAATAGAATGACAAAGTTAGCTCACTTTCTATCGGTCAAAACCACTTATGGTTCTGAAGATTATGCCAAGTTGTACATTCATGAGTAGGTTAGATTGCATGGGGTGCCCTTGTCTATCATTTCGGATCATGGTGCTCAATTTACTTCTCACTTTTGGAGGTCCGTCCAAAGAGGTCTCGGTACCAAGATTAAGCTTAGCATGACTTTCTATGCTCAAATGGATGGTCAAGCTGAGAGGACTATCTAAACTCTTGAGGATATTCTTAGAGCTTGTGTTTTTGGAGTTTAAGGGTAGTTAGGATGAACATGTTCCACTTATTGAGTTTGCTTACAATAATAGCTACCAATCAAGCATTGCCATGGTTTCCTTTGAAGCTTTATATGGTAGGCGTTTGTAGATCCCTGATTGGGTGGTTTGAAGTGGGGAAGATGGCTTTGCTAGGTCCGGATTTGGTCATGGAGGCCTTGGAGAAAGTGAGGTTGTTAAAGGAGAGATTGAAAAAAGCCCACAGTAGAAAAAATTCCTACTCCGATGTGAAGAGAAGAGATCTTGAGTTTAAACTTGCTGATTAGGTTTACTTGAATGTCTCAGCCATGAAGCATGTGGTCCAGTTTGGCAAAAATGGGAAATTGAGCCCAAGGTTTTTGGGTCCTCATAAAGTTTTGAGGAGGGTGGATAAGGTTGCATAAGAGTTGGAGTTGCCTATGGAGATTAATATGGTTCATCCGGTCTTCAACGTGTCCATGTTGAGAAAGTGTGTGGGTGACCCAAATGTTATAGTGCCCTTGGATGTTGTGGATGTTGTAGAAGGTAACTTGATCTATGATGAGGTGTCGGTGGAGATCTTGGATAGAAAAGTGAAGAGGATGAGAAACAAAGATGTAACTTCCGTTAAGGTCCTTTGGAGGAACCAACAAGTTAAAAGTGCCACATGGGAAGCCGAGGCGGACATGAGAAAGTGATACCCATATCTCTTCCACTCTACTCAAGCCGAAGGTACTAATTTAAGTCCCTTATATGATTTTAAGTATTAAGTTTCAGCCCTCATGTCATTTTGCATGCATTCATGTTCATGTTAACAAGTTTATGGTGATTTTTGACATTCATGTTGAGATTTTTGGAAGTAATGTTTAAATGTATTTGTTGCACTCATGTCGGGATGATATTTTCATGATTACTTCTCTTATGCATCTTTCTTATACATCCAGGGAAGAATATTCCCAAGGGGGAGATATTTAAACGCCAAAAATTATGCTTTGAAATGTCCATAATCTTAATTTCCATATATCTCAAAATTCGTGCGTGATATCGAAAATCCAACTTCATATTCTCGATCAGGGGGCAACATTGACTGGGGAATAGTTATAACCCAGATTTTAGAAGACTCTTAGCAAAAAAATAATTTTCATTAATTTTTGATTTCATGATAGCATCCATGCTATAGCCGCGATGCGCCAGGGATGTGGAGCAGCGTAATTTTTGCCTTCGTATTTTGTCCGAGTCGCGAATTGGACGTGGAACAGTACAACTTTCTCCTTAGTTTTTCCAATGCACCTAAGGGAATTGGGGTCATAGCCCCAGGCCCACTAAAACGTGAAATGACCCATACTTGGCCAGTTTTCAATACTATATCTCACAACACTCTCTTTCAAAACCCTTTAAGACTATATTAATTCTGTCATTCAAATCTAAGAATCTGAAACTTAACTTTGGAACTTAAAAATTCATTTCAAGATCTAAGCCTACTTAAAGTTCACCTCAAAAGAATTCAAGATTTAAGGTATGTGAGTTTCATCCATTAGTTCCTTTAACCCATAGAGCCCAACCTTCCCATTTTATGAAAATTACATATTTTTCAAGTTGTATTACCTATGGGTATCCCTTATCATGGATTATGAATATAAATTAGTTGGTCGCAATTATTTTTTCCCAAAAATATTCAAAACAGTGAGGTTTTTTGTGCCCCTTTCAGGACGAGCTAGGGACGCGGAATCACACTTGGTTTTTCTTTGAAATTTCGATGAAATTTGAAAAATTGCGAAAACCAGTGAGTTGTCGCACACCGGTACAAAATGATTGTCACTCACATCTCTCTCATTTCGATTGATTTTGCTACGGTCTACTAGCACATTCCTAGACTAAGACTACGGCAATGAAAAAGAAAGCTCACTCTCATTCCAAGAATCTGAGGAAGGCATTCTGTTAGGTAATGAAGTTAGAAGTTTCCGGCTTGCTTTCTCTCTTTTGTTGCAGTTGGACTGTTTATTTATTATGCATGACTATCTATTTCAAGCTTATACCATGAATTGATTTTGTCCATTGAGACTATGGCTCTTTGGAGCTATGAAACTATGAATTATTATGAACTTTTGTGATGGATTTCAAGGTACCTACATGAGGATTTTACTACATTTTGGTGGGATGATTTGCATTATGTTTGCTCCTCTTATTTCATTCTTTAATTGCATGAACAAGTATCATAAACCCACCAAGTGTTTGATAAAATGACATGACAAGAATTCTCAAGTTATTGATGTCTATTACGTGATTTACTAGTCAAGTGACTTCATGATGATTAAGGGCTTTCAAATATGCATTAAATTCATGAAAAGTATCTATGATTTTACAAGTATCAAGTGAAGCCTTATTTCAAAATTTTTACCTCTTGTGAGCCATTTATGTTAAAGCAAGGGTTCATGTATGATTAATATCTACTCTCATGTTCAAGTTAGGCTCACCCTAGAGATCAAGCATGTTTATGAGCTACTCAAGGAATGTTCTTACAAGCTATTCATGTTATGATTTAAGTATGATTATTTCAAGTATTCTGTGGGATTTGACTTAGGACCTATTGAGGCTTAAGATTGGGGCTCAACTCAAGGAATCCTTATATAAAGTCATTAGTCTCTAAACTATGTGCCACCATGGGATTATGATTATTACCCTTACTATACTAGTGGATCTATCTAGTCATGTTATCATATTTGGTTTTCCTTGGCAAGTAGACCTCACCTAGCCGGGGGTGTCATGTCCGTCCACCATACCGAGGGGTGTCATGCCTTGGATTCGAAGTTGTAGCTACTTGTTCTATGTCAGTTGAGGTCGCTTTCCACATATATGTGCTATATATACTATGTAAGATGAATGATTCACGCGCATGATTTATCATGAGCATTGATCATGCATGTCATGTTGAGATTATATATTTATTGCTTATGATTATGCATTTTGACTATATTGGCTTACGTTTTGTTACATTGCATCACGCATACTTAGTTCAATCAAATGTACTAATGCATACTCTATGCCCACATGATATTACCACGTAGGGCCTGGAGCTCTTTTGATCATCCTCTAGATGGCTAGTTGATACTTCATAAAGAAGCTTTGGTGAGTCCTCAAGTCCTAGGATACTATCTACATTACTCTCAATATTTTAGAGACTTCTTTAAACACTTGTCATTATGAGGGTGAGTCCGGAAAGTGTTTTGGCCATCGCTCCATTCCACATTAGAGGTGTTGTTGGATATTGTGATGTACTTATGTTATAAGCTTGACTCTTTTACGCTTTATTAATATCAAGATTTCCACTAGTCCCGCTTCCCTCTTTATTTCATATCTTTTTGTAATTTATTTTGCTATCGTGACCAAGGATGTGTGAATAATATGCTAAGAGATTGTTTGGGGTCCCTTTGATTTCCCATTCCACATGTCATGTCAATGCCCCAGGTTTGGGTCATGATAAATTTTATAACTATGAACTAAAGTATGTAAAAGCATGATTTAATAACAATGTTATGACAATGATGACGCTATTATGACAATGATGATGCTATGATAAAGAGGGTGATGAAAATCCTAATGCTTATGATCATAACATTTAGGTGGGAATATCTACCCATCCTATGTTTAAAACAAAAGTAGATGGATTATTCTTATGGCATGATGTTTTCATGAAAGTTATGATGACTAATTACAAATTATGAAAGTATAATTTTAATATAGTATGAACTATACTGAAAGCTATGTATATGCATGATTTATGTATTTCGTGGGATATGATTTAGCACCAAGTGGGCTTTGGTAGATATCATGGTACCATAACTATATGCCACCATAGGAATGATATTTATTTTTTATGCCTTAAAAGTACTAACGGATCCATACAGCTTTAATGGACACTCACCATGCTAGGATAGAGCCGAAAGAGTAGGGTTAAATGATCGTTATAACCATGATAGGATGGAGCCTATAGAGTAAGGATCGAGTCTACCTTGGTAAAATAGACTCTGCTAAATTTGGTGTAGAGTGAACATCAAGATTCCATGTAATATTTCGCATGGCCTTATATGTTGTTTATGGTCTTATTCTCACATATGTATGATTAATTTTATGAAAGAATCTTATCATGCTTCTTCCTATGATTTTTACTTGCATGCTCATGCATATTGTGTCTTTTTCCTATTGATTATGATTATGCATATTGATATTAGTGTGATGTCCCTTGGTTTATGGCATACCTATACATTTAGTACATTTCAGGTACTAATGCAAACTTTTTTATCTACATGAACGAATCGTGTAGGGATGGACGATGACGCGACCATTTTATGTTGTGGCTAGATTCGGATTTCAAGCTTGAAGACTAGTTGGTGAGTTTCTATGCTTTAGGAGCAATACCTTTATTATTCTTTCCTTTATGTAAAGGCTTTATCATTTTCTTTCTTTGATGTATATCTTAAGGGTGAGCTAGCGAGCCATGTGCCAGACCTCGGTACGATTTGGACCTAAAGGATTAATGTATAATCCCACATGGGAATTATGACATTCTTACTTTCTTGTACTTTCACTTGCCTATTATCTTATGTACACTTATGGTACCTTATGAATACTTAGATGTGAGCACAAGGCTTAGATAGGATGCCTTTGGGTGTCACATTCATTGTGTCACGGCTAGCCCTAAGTTTGATCATGAAAAAAGTGATATTAGAGAATAAGGTTTGAAAGAATCCTAGGGAGTCCAACATTCTGCATCGATTAAACTTTTGTTCATTAGTCTTAAGTGCACCACATCCATGAATAGGAGGCTATGAGACTTTTAGGAAATCTTTGCTTCTTTTGTACTTTATGTCGTGCTTTCAAAGCTTCTGTATCCCAACGCTTGTCCCTTGGTGTTTTCAGAGATGGCTCTATGATGTTCTCCCTTGCTAAGACAAAATGATGTTTATATAAACCAAGTTCCTCTACCTCCTTAAGCATACCAAGTGTCCAATGATGACTTTAGAGCTACAATCACTATGTCGGCTTAAGTCATTGCTTCTCCTAAGACTCATACTTTGGCTTTGAGGATAAGAGATTTTTCTAGGGTAAATCCCCTGGAGTTTTATGGTTCGATGGTGGATAAACATCTGCTAGAGTTCATGGATGAGGTGCATAAGGTTGTGGAGATTATGGGGGTATCTTTCGAAGAGAAGGCCGAATTGGTGGCTTATTAACTTTAGGGAGTTGCTCAAGTTTGGTTTACTCAATGGAATTCCAAAAGGTTTGATAAAGGTGTGATTGACTAGGAGATGTTCAAGGCTTCTTTCCTTGACCATTTCTTCCCACTTGAACAAAGGGAAGCTAAGGTGATGGAATTCATGAACTTGAAGAAAGGTGGGATGAGTGTGAGGGAGTATGCCCTCAAGTTTATCAAGTTGTCCAAATTTGCTCCTTCCTTGGTGGCTGGCTCAAGGGCCCGTACAAATAAATTCACTTTGGGTGTTCCAACTTGGTAAATATGGAATGAAACTTCCATTCTCATTAAGAAAATAGATATTTCTAGACTCATGACTTATGTCAAACAAATAGAGAGTGGAAATAAAAAGTTGGTCAAAGAATTGCATCGTTTAGCTTGTTTGGCTTGAAGTTGAATAGCTTGAGTAATGGTTGTGTGTTGGTACCAAATAGAGAGAAACCATCTTTGACAGAAGAAGTTAAAGAAAAACTAGGCATTGATCCTACCTTGGTCGAATTGAAGAAGTTGGTGGCTAATAAGAAGATGGAAGTCTTTTCATAAGGGGAAGATGGAGTATTGCATTACCAAGGGAGTTTGTGTGTACCCTGTGTGGGACGGGCTAAGGGAGAAGATACTTGTTAAAGCTTATAATTCCAAGCATTCTATTCATCCGGGATCCACCAAAATGTATAGATATTTAAGAGAAGTATACTGGTGGAATGGTGTGAAGAAAGACATAGCAAGGTGTGTACTGGGATGTGCAAACTATCAACAAGTAAAAGTGGAACAGTAGAGATCAGGTGGTTTAATGGAAATGAGTGATAGTGAATATAGATTTTATCACAAGTTTGCCAAAGAATAGAAAGAAATTTGACTCAATATTGGTGATTATGGATAGAATGATGAAAATAGTCCACTTTTTGTTGGTGAAAACTTCTTATGGTGTCGAGGATTATGGTACGATTAATATCCAAGATTGGTCAATTTTCATGGGGTACCACTGTCCATTATATCAGATAGAGTTCTTGATATGCTACAAAAATATAGCACTTTTGACGCTTAAAACATGGAATTTTGTGTGTTCTCAATGCGATATTAATGGATTTTATCTATTTTTGTGTTTATTTTTGCAGTATTATAGGTTGGCCTTCATTTTGGGGAAAGTTGTAGAAGTTGTTGAATTTTGTTATTATACGAGACCATCTACAGGTCGTAGGGAGGTTTCGTGAAGATTTCCAGTGAGGGGCTAATTTCTGAAATTGATTCTATGAATATGTAGATGAGTCGTAGAGGATTTTACGAGTCGTAGAAGAGGATTCATGCCCTTAGGATCAATGAATTGGACTTATAGGAATGTCATCAGACGAAAGCCCCTTTACGGGTCATAAATCACTTTACGAGCCGTACAGGAGTGTCGTAGAGTTAAAGTCTAAAATTCTAGCAGCTTAGTAGGAGACCCCGGTTATGAGTTGTAGAAGTCAATAGGGTCGTAAAGTACTTTTGATTTAATTTAATTTTTAAGCTTGTGATTCTTATTGAACCTGGATTGCTTGTTATCAATTCTATTGTGTATGTGTTCAATTATGTCTTCTCAATTCAAATCTCTGCATCTACACATAGCATGAGTAGCTAAATCCACAACTATGGTTGTGGGAGCCATGAAGAACTAACAAAGTAAAACTGGATAATTCACAATTCCCTGATGGTGTGTATGCATATATATTTATTAATTCTCTTTGTTTTGCATATTTTCTAGTGGTGTCCAACATTAGAACTCGCATCGTGCTACTAACTGGATCAAATTAGTAATGAATATGAAAAGAGATTATTTAACAGGATTCTATTGATATGTTCTTATTTAATCAACAAAACTGGGCCAAGGGGAGGTTTGTAACACCCCTCAACATAGCTCGAAAATAACCTATGATGTATTTTTTTCAATATCTTAAAATCCATGCGGAATTTTGTAAATCCAACTTAATATTCTTGTTCAGAGAGAAAAATTTTGTGGGGTAGTTGTTACCTACAAGGAATATTTTACCTGGGCCAAAAAAATTTTTTTCGGTGAATTTCACAAACAAGTTGCTTTCTGCGTCAAGACCACGATGCAAACATGATGCACCTTAGGTCAAAAAGTCTCTTTTCATTCAAGGTCATTTGGGTAAATATCCAATACCTATATATACAGGAATCCCTCATTTTCAGCCATTTTTCTAACTTGAAATTTCTCAAAACCACTTCCAAAACCCTTCGAATTCATCACCAAATCCTCCATCCAATTTCAAGAATCTCAAGAGCACATTTGGAATTTCAAGAACACATGTCAAGCCTCAAGTCTTCCTCCAATTTTCTTGAAGAAACTCCGAGGTTTCAGGTATGTGGGTTTGATTTGGAAACCTTCCTTCTCACAAGTCCAACTATTTTTCTTCTCCTACTACATGAAGTTTATGAATCCTTATGATTATTTTATCAACTCTTGAATATAGTATTACTATTATGCAATATATTGTTGTTTATATTTGTAGATTAACATGAAGTAACGTATTATGTGGTATTTATAAATTTATGGATTATTTTAGGATTTTTTATGAACTCTTTGTTATGATGATATTATGCATCATACATATGTCCTTTATATGAGTTTTACAAGAAATGATGTTTATCCCAAAATGTTGTCAGGGTTTGTTACTTGATGGATCTTAAGATATTAAAGTCAAGTTTTCTATGATGTTATGGAAAGCGATGAAGGAACTTATGTGTTTAGTTGGTTTTCATGATACTCAAAATAAAGGTTTTGGCTTGATAAGACGGATTTCATGCTCCTACATCTATGTTTTGAAGGGTGATGTATATTATCATGATGTGTTGGTTAAGAATGATTTAAACTAATGATTTAAACTAATGATTTTTCCTATGTATCTTGAAATATGATTCTTTCTTAAATTATGAGAGTTTTACTACAATATTAGTGAGATGATTTGAATGACCTTGAAATTGATTGATCTTACTTCTCTCTTGTCTCTTACTCTTGAAATGCATGATTTTAAGTACATGTGCATATGTCCATCATGTATTTGATTAAATTACTTGACAAGCATTCTTGATGTTGATGAGAGATTATTGTCTGAATTTACATGACAAGCATATTGTGATAATTTATGGGTTCTCAAGCATATATTAAACTCATGAAAAGATTCTCATAAATGAATATTGATGGTAGAGGATCTTCATCTATTTAATGAATGAACGTATTATGGTGGAGGATCTCCCATCTAAGGAATGATTAAGGAGCTATCTTATGACTTTCACTCTATCATATCAAGGGGTTGGGGACTGGATAAATTGTCCTCCCACATGACTTGGAATGATTATATGATATGATACTATGACCTATTACTATCCTACTCTTATGAACTACCTAGCATCAAGTGGACTGGAGGAGATTACCCAAGTCCTATAGCTACATGCCATCGTAGGTTAAGGAATTAGAGGCGATTACCCAAATTCCTAAGAGGCAAGTACCCTAAATATGAGGGCTTGAGGTGAGTACCCGATTCCGGGCTTGAGTCGAGAACCCGAGTCCATGAACTAGAGCCAAGTACCCGATTCACACATAGCTTAGTGGATCCACTTAGGCATTAGGAAGTTCACCCTAGAAAAGTGATTTCCCCCTTTCTTTCGGTATAAGGAAACACATCAAGACTCCATAGATTAGCTCACATAGTTTATGTTGGTTATGGTCTCTATCACATATGTGCAAGTTCTCCTCATGTTCCTAAGAGGTTCCCTAATGATAAATTTAAATAGTTCTTTTATGTTACGTCCAAAGGTGATTTAAATTTCCTATGATTCCTTGTTTCACAAATTCAAATGGTATTTTTCCCCTAAAGGTAAATGATGATTTCTACAAGAGTGTAAGGCATTCTCCATTATGATTGCCAATGTTCCTTGCAAAATAAACTAGTCTTTAATGTAAAGTGATGTATTTTTCACCTAAGAATATTAATACTTTATATATGTATGACACCTTGTATTTCGCACTATCTTTTGTGAACTCCCCAAAGCTTTATGGTATATGACATTCTTGATCTATGGTTTTCCTTATATATGCTCATGTCCCCCTCATATCTCTATGATATTCTCTTATGATGATTTATGATGGTTCTTTATTACTATGACCTACATAATATTCCTCACCCTCTAGTACAAGGTATATGGAGGAGCTATTCATGTCACTTTATTATGCTTTTTATGAGTATGCAAGAATTATGACCTCCACCTATGTTTTACCCGAAGCATTGATCATACATGGCATATTGAGCTTACATCTTTGATTATGTTTATGCATTTCGATTACTATGACTTGCATCCTTTGTTGCATTGCACCCCACATACTTAGTACATTCCAAGTACTAATGCATACTCTATTCCTATATAATATCATCATGTAGGGCCGAAGCTCCTATTTGCCATCCTTCCCGATGTGGCTAGTTTGGTGCATCTAAAGAGAGCATTTGGTGAGTTCTCATATCCGAGGACAATATCTACTTTCTTTCATGTTTATGTTAAGACTTTACCTTATGCTTTTCGATACCTATCTATGACAGTGAGCTTGGGAGATGTCTTAGCCCCTGCCCCATTCATTGTAGAGGTGTTGTTGGATATTGAGTTGGTTTATATTATTATCTTGACTCCTTTTATGTTTAAGTTATCATGAAAAACTTCCGTTAGTCCTGTTTCCCTTTTTATTTTTGTTACTTTTGAATCTGGTTTGTATTGCTTTCGCAACAAATGAAGTGTATGATATGGTAAGAGGCTCGTTTGGGGTTCCTTCAGATTCCCCATTCGCCATGTCACATCTATGCGCTAGGCTTGGATCGTGACAAGCTTGGTATCAACGCACTAGGTTGTTAATGGTCCTCAGTAATCCAACACACCACATTGATTAGAGCCTTAGTCATGGTTGTGAAGCACGCCACAACTATGAATAGGAGGTTATGAGGCATTTTAGGAAATGTTTCACTTCTTCATGATCTTTGTCCTGCTCTACATGTAAAGATAAGGATTCCTTCCCAAAAGAATGTTATGTTGCTCTTTAAGATCATTCCACTACAAAGAGGAAGACCACGAAGGGCCAGTATACCTGAAGAGGGTCCGGCTCGTCAAGCTCATCAAGGAGAAGGGGCTACACAAGTTGAGTTTTGGAATGCCATCACTATGTTGGCCCGTGCTATGACAAACTAATTGAACTAAAGGGCCCAATCTCCTCATGCTCCTACTCAAGACTTAAGGGTGAGGGACTTCACAAGGATAAACACTCCGGAGATTCTTAGGTCCAAAAAGGAGGAAAATCCCTAAGAGTTTATAGATGAGGTGTAAAAGGTACTTACTATCATTAGGGTGAATTCAGAGGAGAAGACTGAACTAGCAGCCTACCAACTCAAGGGTGTGGCTCAAATTTGGTTTGCTCTATTTAAACTTGGGAGGGGAAGCAACGATGCTATTCCTTGGGAGGAATTCAAGGCCGCCTTCCTCAACTGATTCTTTCCAATTGAATTGAGAGAGGCTAAGATGATGGAATTTTTGAATCTCAAGCAAGGCTCTATGAGTGTGAGGGAGTATTCCCTAAAATTCAATAAACTCTCAAAGTATGCTCCTAACTTGGTTGGTGATCCTAGGGCACGAATGAACAAGTTTGTATCGAGGGTTCTGATTTAGTCAATGAAGAGTGTCGCACCACCATGATTTTTGGTGACATAGATTTGTCTTGGCTTATGATTTATGCTGAAAAACTTGAGTAGGAGAAGATTAGGAAGAGGAGAAGTGGGGAGTCCAAGAAAGCTCGGATTGAGGACAGATCATATTTTGTTGTTTATTTTAGGACTAAGATTCACAAGGATGGGGTGACTAGTGAAATGACCTCAAAAGGTACTCGAAAATGTGCCTCAAAAGTGCCCAAATTCATAATTTTCATATATCTCAAAATCTGTGCATGATATTAAAAATTCAACTCCATATTCGTGATCAGGGAGCAAATTTGAGTGGGAGATGGGTCTGACCCCAATATTAGAGCAACCGTATCAAAATTCGAAATTCCAAAGTGAGGATTTCTATTGAGGTTTCTTCCAACCCGGCGCAACGCGGCTAAGGCATGGACTTGTACATCTTTTTTATAGTTTTTGATGTTTTGGTCCAAGGCCTTTGGGTCTTGCGCCTAAGTCTTCTCATGCGTAAAAACACCTATTTTTTCAACCCCATATCATACAAGATATTCCCCAAAACCTTCTCAAACAATTAGGCAAATATTTCTCTCAAATCAAGGGTCCCAAACTTCTTCCGGATCTTAAGGAAATCACTCAAGATTCAAGTTCTCAATCAAATCTTCATCAAGGAATTCTCCAAAGTTGAGGTATATGTGTTTCAATTATTGGATCCTTTCACCCATGGTGCCCAGCCTTTTTTTTTTTACATAAATTGCATGTTTTCAAGTAGATTATTTAGGGTATATCTTACTATGAAAGTTGACTATAAACTATGTTGGGGTTTCATAAAATTGTAACTTTTTAAGCACCAATGCCCAACCAAAGGGCAACTGTGGTCTTTTTAAGCAAAGTATTGTTTATTATGGGTGTTAGATTAGAAGAGAAGGCGAAGCTAGTGGCTTACAAACTCAAGGGAGTAGCCCAAATATGATATACTCAATGGATGGAGGTAAAAGGGGATTAACCATGTGATTCTTTGGGAGAAGTTTAGGCGGCTTTCCTCAATCGGTTTTTTCCTCTCGAGCTTAGGGAGGACAAAATGATGGAGCCCATCAATTTGAAGCAAGGATCTATGAGTGCGAGGAAATATACCCTCAAGTTAAACCAACTCTCTAAATATGCTCCACACTTGGTTGCCGATTCTAGGATGAATAAGTTTGTGATGGGTGTATCCGATTTGGTGAATGAGGAGTGTCATGCCGCTATGTTGATTAGTCACATGGATTTGTCCCTCCTAATGACTTATGCCGAATAACTGGAGGAGCAAAACTTGAGAAAGAGGAGAAGTGGTGAGGCTAAGAGGCCCATTTTGAGGGTAAGTCCAAAGTCCCAAGGGTGGTCGGTTTCACTAAGGCCAAGGGTCGTCTCATGCTCCTAGTAGAAGGTTTGCCAATGACAACCCCATGGCCCATGGTGATGGTGGTGTACCTAATGCTATGTGTCCAAAATGTGGTAAGGGTTATAGTGGCCCATGCTTAAAGGACACCAATGCTTGTTTTAGTTATGGTGAAGTAGGGCATAAGATGATGGATTACCCTCATAATTGGAAAAAGGGTAAGGATGTTCGTCCAAAAGATGCAAATGTCGTTCCTAGGGGAAGAGGTGGCCAACAAGGTGGTACCCCAAGGCACAATCGATTTTATGCACTCCAAGAGAGACAAAGGGTTGATGAGGTGCCTGATATCGTCATTGGTATATTAAAAGTCTTTGATTGTAATGTGTGTGCATTGATAGACCCGGGTGCCACTCCTTCTTTTATTACTCCTTTTTTTGCTAAAAAATTTCGTGTTAAACCCGAATTATTGTGTGATCCATATAAGGTGTCTACTCCTGTTGGTGCATCTATTGTTGCTAAGAGAGTCTGTAAAAATTGTCCTTTTTGCATTTTACATAAAATATTGTCTTGTGATTTTGTTGAGTTAGACATGGTAGATTTTGATGTGATTCTTGGAATGGATTAGTTGCATGAATATTATGCTTCTATTCATTGTAGAACCCCTTGGGTCAAATTTCAATTACCAAAGAAACCCGTTCTTCTAAGGGAGAGTCATGATGTGGTGGTCAAGGGTACATTCATTTCTTGCATGAAAGTGCATAAGTTGATTTCTAAGGGGTGTCTCTATCATCTTGTGAGGGTTAGGGATGTTGATTCCAAGGTCCTTCCTATAGACTCGGTTCCGGTGGTTAATGAGTTTCTTGATATCTTCCCTAATGATCTTCCCGGTGTTTCTCCCGAAAGGAAAATAGACTTTAGTGTAGACCTCCATATCGTTACTCAACCCATTTCTATTCCCCCTTACTATATGACCCCGGTAGAGTTAGAGGACTTGAAGGAGTAATTGAGGGATTTGTTTGAAAAGAGTTTTATTAGGCCTAGCCAATCACCTTGGGGTACACCGGTGCTGTTTGTAAAGAAGAAATATGGTTCCCTTGGAATATGTATTGACTGCCAACAACTTAATAGGGTTACCATAAAGAATAAGTACCCTCTCTCAAGGATTGATGATCTATTTGACCAACTTTAAGGGGCTAGTCACTTCTCTAAGACTAATCTTCAGTCCGGATATCATCAAGTAAAAGTGAAGGAGTGTGACATTTCTAAGATGGCCTTCCGAGCTAGATATGGGCATTATGAATTTGTGTTTATGTCTTTTAGATTGACCGATGCACCGGCTATCTTCATGGATCTTATGAATAGGGTCTTTAAACCCACCTTGTTTTGTTTGTGGTAGTACTTATTGATGATATCTTGATATATTCCCATAGTGAGGAGTATGTGGATCATTTAAGAGTGGTGTTACAAATCCTGAGGGAGGAGAAGTTGTATGCCAAATATCACAAATGTGTGTTTTGGTTGAAAGAGGTTGTCTTTCTAGGTCATGTGTTGTCGGGTCATGGTATTAAGGTGGATCCTAAGAAGATGGAGGTAATTAGAAATAGGCCTAGACCTTTGACTTCATCAGACATTAGGAGCTTTTTGGGCTTAGCAATTTATTACCGGAGGTTTGTGAATGGGTTCTCTTCTATTGCTTCTCCCATGACTAATTTGACCCAAAAGAAGGCTAAGTGTTTGTGGATCAATGAGTATGAAAAGAGTTTCCAAACCTTTAAGGATAAGCTTGTCTCCGCTCCTATCTTGTCTCTATCAGAAGGGTTGGAAGGGTTTGTTATGTATTTTGATGCATCACAGATTGGTTTGGGTTGTGTTTTGATGTAAAACGGTAAAGTGATAGCTTATGCCTCTATAGACAACTTAAAGTGCATGAAAAGAAATATCCTGCCCATGATCTTGAGTTGGCCGCCCTGGTATTTGATTTGAATATTTGGGGTCATTACTTGTATGGGGTGTATGTTGATGTGTTTACCGATCATAAGAGCCTCAAATATGTGTTCACCCAAAAAGACCTCAACTTGAGACAAAGAAGGTGGTTAGAGCTTCTGAAGGACTATGATATGAGTGTACCTTATCACCCCGGTAAGGATAATGTTATGGTTAATACTTTGAGTATGGTGTCCATGGATAGCCTAGCACATGTTGATGATGGTGGAAAGGAAGTGGCTAAAGATGTCCATTGATTGTCTAGATTGGGAGTTAGGTTGGAGGAGGTTGATAACGGTAGTATTGTGGTTGTTGATGGCTCAAAATCTTTATTGATTAAGGAAGTGAAGGTAAAGCAAGATTTTGACCCCGCCTTGTTAGAGTTGATGGCCTTAGTGAGAGATGGTAATATGGAGGTTTTCTCCCAAGGGGGAGATGGTGCCCTTAGGTACCAAGATAGGTTGTGTGTGCCTAGTGTTGATGTCTTGAGAGAGAAGATTCTTGATGAGGCTCATAATTCTTCCTATTCTATTCACCACGGTTCTACTAAGATGCATAGAGATTTGAGGGATGTATTTTGGTGGGGAGGTATGAAGAAAGACATTGCCAAATTTGTATCTGGTTGTCGTAGTTGCCAACAAGTGAAAGCCGAACATCAAAGGTCGGGTGGCCTAGCCCAAGACATAGAGATTCCTACGTGGAAGTAGGAGAAAATTAAAATGGATTTTTTCGTTGGGTTGTCTAAAACTAGAAAGGGGTTTGATACTATTTGTATTGTGGTTGATAGAATTACAAAGTCGGCTCATTTTCTATCAGTTAAGACTACATATGGTGCCGAAGATTATGCTAGGTTGTGCATTCATGAGTTGGTTAGATTGCATGGGGTGCCTTTGTCTATTATATCGGATCGTGGTGCTCAATTCAATTCACACTTTTGGAGGTCCTTCCAAAGATATCTTGGTACCAAGTTTAAGCTTAGTACAGCCTTTCACCCTCAAACGGATGGCCAAGCCGAAAGAACTATCCAAACTGTTGAGGCTATGCTTAGAGCTTGTATAGTAGAGTTTAGGGTAGTTGGGATGATCATCTTCCATTGATTAAGTTTGTTTATAATAATAGCTATCATGCAAGCATTGTATGGATCCTTTTGAGGCCCTTTATGATACATGTTGTAGATTACCAGTTGGGTGGTTTGAAGTTGGAGAAGTGGCTTTATTGGGTTCGGATTTGTCCATGGAGGCCTTAGAAAAAGTGAGATTGATTAGAGAAAGGTTGAAAATAGCCCAAAGTCATCAAAAGTCCTAGCCTGATGTTAGGAGAAGGTACCTTGAATTTAAGGTTGATGATTGGGTCTATTTGAAGTTTTCACCTATAAAAGGTGTGGTTCATTTTTGTAAGAAAGGTAAATTGAGTCCATGCTTATTGGGTCCTTATAGGGTGTTGAGAAAGATTGGTAAGGTCACTTATGAGTTGGAGCTGTCCAATGAAATGGACTTGGTTCATCCAATATTCCATGTGTCTACGTTGAGAAAGTGTGTGAGAGACCCAAACGCTGTGGTACCATTTGATGTTGTGGGTTTTTGTGAAGAAAAATTGACTTATGAAGATGTCCCGGTAGAAATTATTGATAGACAAGTGAAGGGTTTGAGGAACAAGGATATAGCTTCCGTTAAAGTCCTTTAGAGGAATCAACAATTGGAAAGTGCTGTATGGGAAGTTGAGGCTGACATGCAAAAGCGATATCCCTATCTCTTCCATTCTACTCAAGCCTAAGGTACTAGTCTAAGTCTTCTATGTGATTTCATGTCTTAAGATTCAACCCGCATTTCATTTGCATACAATCATGTTTAAATTGACAAGTTCATGGTGAATTTGACACTTATGTTGAGATTTTTAAAATAATGTCTAAGTGCATTGTTGCGTTCTTGTGCGGGCTGAAATTATCTTGTTTACTTCTCTTATATATATTTTCTGATATTCGAGGACGCATGTTCCCAATGGGGAGATATTGAAACGACCCTAAAAGGTGCGCGAAAATATGCCTCGGAAGTACACAAATTCATAATTTTCATATATCTCAAAATCTATGCGTGATATCAAAAATTTGACTTTATATTCATTATCAAGGGGAAAATTGAGTGGGAGATTGGTCTAACCCCGAATTTATAGTAACCATATCAAAATTTGAAATTCCAAAGTGATGATTTCTAGTGACGTTTTCGCGCCCCTGGCGTGATGCTACCAGGGCATGGACCCATGCATTTTTTTGCTAGTTTCTGTTATTTCGGTCTAATGCTTTTAGGTGTTAGGCCTAAGTCTTCCCATGCTGAAAAACACCTATACTTAGTTTTCTAGCCCATATCATACAAGACATTCCCCAAAACCATCTCAAACACTTAGGAAAATATTTCACTCAAATAAAGGGTCCCAAAAATATTTCACTCAAATAAAGGGTCCCAAACTCATTATGGATCTTAAGGAATTCACTCAAGCTTCAAGTTCTCAATCAAGTCGTCATTAATGAAATCTCCAAAGTTAAGGTATATGGGTTTCAACCATTGGGTCCTTTCACCCATGGTGCCCAACCTTTCTTTTTTTATAAATTACATGTTTTCAAGTAGATTATTTATGGGTATCTATTACTATAAAAGTTGACTATAAACTATATTGGGGTTTCATAAAATTGTGACTGTTTAAGCATGTTTTGAGTTATGAATCTATGGTCCATTATGTGATTTGATGAAGGGTCTTGATGTATCTTGTATGAGGGTATTACCAAGTGTTGGTGGATAGTTTTATATTGATTTTTGTCGCATGATTTTACTCTTAAATTGCATGATTTTGTACTAGCATTTCACACCTACAAAGTGTTTGATAAAATATTCGGTTATGGATTCTTAAGATATTGAACATCTAATGCATGGCTTATAAGTTAATTAACATTATGATGATGAAAAGGAAGTGTATATGAGTTTTTTGCTTGAGAAGTATCTATGATATTGTGAGTTGACCATACCTAGTTGAGGAGAAGTAAATTTCCTCAGCCATTTTGATAGGGGATGATACGCCCATTAAAAAATTCAGGAGTTAATTCCTCAATAACTTTTGATGGGGGTTTGGTCATGCCCATCAACCAATTGGGGGTTGGTTCCTCAATCACTTTTGATAGGGGTTGGTCATGCCCATTAACTAATTAAGCAGTTAATACCTCAATCACCATGGATGGTAGGGTGTGACAACCATCAACCAATTGAGGGGTTGATTCCTCAAACACTTCCAAGGGGTGGTCTACCTTGGATTCCAAGTATTAAGTTTGCTTGGTCTAAGATGATGGTCTTTTCCGACACATGTAATATGTTCTATATATGCATGTTTTACTTCAAGTATCGTTCATACATGTCATATTGTTCCTATGCTTATCCATTGCCTATACTTATGCATTTTGATTATCTTGCTTATCTCTTTTTGCAGTACATCCTACATACTTAGCACATTTAAATGTACTAACCCATACTATATGCCTACATGATGTTGCCATTTAGGAAATGGAGCTTTACTTGATCATCTTTCTCCTCTATTTATCCAGTACTGTCTTTGAAGCGTGTTTGGTGAGTCATCAACTCCAAGGATGATATATTTTGATCTTATGTTATGCAAAGACCCTCTTCTTACATTGTATGCTTCTTACTATGACGGTGAGCCTGAATAGTTGTCTTGGCCCCTGCTAAATTCTAAGTTTAGAGGTGTTGTTGGACAAGTTATATAATGATGCTTCAAGCTTTGACTCTCTTGACTCTTGTATGTTTTCAAGTTATGAAAGGCTTTCTTGTCCCCATTATCCTTGTCTTATTATCTCTTGTTGTTATTTATTTGCTTCTGCGACCAAGGATATGTAATGATATGCTAAGAGGCTTGTTTGGGGTCCCTTCAGGTTCGCTATTCACCATGTCATGTCTGGACATGACAACTAGCCCCGATTATCAAGGTGACAGTGTTGGTGGTCAAGCTCCTCCTACATGCAACAAGTGTGGAAGCTATCATCCTAGAGATTATTTAGCCGATTCGAGTGTATGTTTTGGTGTGGTGCAATGGATTATAAGTTGAGACACTGTCTGTGGGTCCCTAAGAATTATAAGGATAATCATCCACGTCTCAACCCTACCCCTTTAAGGGTACCTAAACATAGTATAATGCTCCACCCCAGTACATTATGAATTCTCCTTATGTGATAATGAAATTGGTGTAGATTGGTTTCATGTCCAAGGTGTTATGGTTGATGTTTGGGCGTAAGAGGTTGAGTTTGATGATGGTGGAAGGGGTAGTTTCATGTTGAAATCTCATACATAAACTAGTATAGTCATTGAGTTGATTTTGTTGTGCATGCATGTTCATAGAGTAGGATTTTGATTGAACTCCTAGGTGCAATTATAAAAATGTGCTACAAATACTTTTAAAATGATTTTTATCATAGAGACTTTGAAAGTTGCATGAAATCAATGTTTAATTTTCATTATCGTTTTAGTATGGAGTTGATAGATGAGTAAGGAGTTGATAGATGTTCCATTTAATACAAATTTTCCCAAGGGGCGGATAATGTAACACCCCTCAATGTAGCTCGAAACGACCCTACGATGCATTATTTTTCAATATCTTAAAATCTGTGAAGAATTTCACAAATTTGACTTCACATTTTTTTAGAGGGAAAAATTGTGTGAGAAAATGGTTACCTACAAGGTATATTTGACTCGAACCAAAAAAGTATTTTTCGGTGAATTTCGCAAACCAGTGGTTGTTCGCGTTAAAACTCGACGCGAACAGGATGCACCTTAGGTCAAAAAGCCTCTTTTTCATTCAAGGGCATTTGGATAAGTACCCAATTCCTATATATACGGGAATCCCTCATTTTCAGCCATTTATCTAACCTGAAATCTCTCAAAATACTCCCAAAACCCTTCCGATTCATCACCAAATCCTCCATCCAACTAGAGAATCTCAAGAGCATATTTGGAATTTCAAGAACACATGTCAAGCATCACATCTTCCTCTAATTTTCTTCAAGAAACTCTGAGGTTTGAGGTATGTGGGTTTGATTGTGGGAACCTTCTTTCCCACAAGTTCAACAATTTCTCTTCTCCTACTACATGAATTTCATGAATCCTTATGGTTACTATATAAACACCTGAATATGGTATTACTATTATGCAATCTATTATGGTTTTTATTTGTGCATTAACATAAAGTAAAGTATTATGTGGTATTTATGGATTTATGGACTATTTTAGGGTTATTTATGAACTCTTATTTATGATGATATTATTATGCATTATGCATATGTCCTCTATGTGAGTTTTACATGAAATGATGTTTATTCCAAAATGTTATTGGGGTCTGATATTATGATGGATTTTAAGATATTCAAGTTAAGTTCTCTATGATGCTATGGAAAGCTATGAAGGAACTTATATGTTTAGTTGGTTTTCGTGCTATTCAAAATAAAGGTTTTTGCTTGATAAGACAGATTTCATGCTCCCATGTCCATATTTTGAAGGGTAATGTATATTATCATGATGGGTTGATTATGAATGATTTAACTAATTATTTTTCCTATATATCTTGAAATATGATTATTTCTTAAATTATGAGAGTTTTACTACAATATTAGTGGGATGATTTGAATGACTTAGAAATTGATTGATCTTACTTCTCTCTTCTCTCTTACTCTTAAAATGCATGATTTTAAGTACATGTTCATATGTTCACCATGTGTTTCACTAAATTACTTGACAAGGATTCTTGATGTTGATGAGAGATTATTGTATGAATTTACATGACAAGCATTTTATGATAATTTGTGGGTTCCCAAACAAGTATTCAACTCATGAAAAGATTCTTATGAATGAATGTTGATGGTAGATGATCTCCCATTTATTTAATGAATGAATATATTATGGTGGAGGATCTCCCACCTAAGGAATGATTAAGGAGCTATCTTATAACTTTCACTCTATGCTATCAAAGGGCTGGGGATTGGATAAATTGTCCTCCTACATGACTTGGAATGATTTTATGATATGATACTATAACCTATGACTATCCTACTCTTGTGAGAGACTACCTAGCATCGAGTGGACTAGAGGCGATTACCTTGTCATGACCCCAGCCTAAGGCTTAGAAGTGACCGACGAATAGAGAACCTGAAGGAATCCCAAACAAGCCTCATAGCATGTCATCACACATCCTTGGTCGCGAAAGTAGTACAAAACAACATAAGAAATATAAACATGGGGAATTGGAACTAAGGGATAGAGATTTATACTTAAATAGCTTGAATATCATAAGTGAGTCAAAGATCAAGCATAATGCATAACATGTCCAACAACACCTCTACTACATAGATAAAGCGGGGGCCACGACAAGCAAACGGGCTCACCATTAGTGTTAATACATACATAAAAGAAAGATAGTCAGAGAACATAGCATGAGATCATAAGCAACATCTCCGGAATGGAGGACTCACCAACAAACTTGAGTGAATCCGTACTAGCCACGAGATGCTCAAGCGAGGCTCTGGTTCCTACATGGTGATATCATGTAGGCATAAAGTCTGCATTAGTACATTGGAATATACTAAGTATGTAGGATGGAATGCGACAAGAGATAAACACATAATCGAATGCATAATTAGGTAATAAATGAGTATATAGCAATACGGCATGCATGCATGATGTTTGAAGTAAAACATGTTTGAAAATAATTGTACTTACATAGCTTACTAATACAATAAGCTGACTTGATTAGATCATCCAAATACCTTGTACTAGAGGGTGAAAAATATAGTATGAGTCATAACCCCTTCTAGTAGGTAATGGATAGTACATAAGATAATAAATAGCATATAATGGTAGAAGGTAGGATAGGTCATAACCCCTACATATGAGCATATTGTATAACCTCAAATATGAGTACATGGAATATCGTCAATCAAGAGTACATTGCATAACCTCAACAAGAGTACACAACCTCATCAAGAGTGCATAAACTTATCAAGAGTACATAACCTCATCAAGAGTACATTGCATAACCTCAACAAGAGTACATAACCTCACCAAGAGTAGCATAACCACAAAATATAAGTACATTGATTCATACATGAAGGTAAGGTGTACAACATAGCTCATAACCCCTACATGTAGGAATTTACCTTACACTAGAGGGTAAAGTTTATAACACGGTTCATAACCCCTTCTAGTAGGCTTCACAATTTGCAAGGGCATAGGTCTTAGCATAAGGACTCAATAACCTATCACAATCTCCAAGGACATAACAATATGAGAACCTACCAATTCACTTGCAATAACATAGGTGTTTTACATGTTTTAAACACTTATATATACATCCCTTTAATCATCATATAGTCATTCAACTCATAAGACATCTATTGGACCAACAATTCCTCAGGAACCCTAACCTGAACATTTTATCAAACACTTGGTGGGTGTGTAGTGCTAGTGTAAAACCATGCCATTCAAGAGTGAAAACATGCAAGTAAACCCCATGTAAAATCACTAATCAACACTTTGTAACACCCTCAAGCAACATACATCAAGATCCTTCATCAAATCCAACATTACATCCAAGATTTGGAGCTCAAACATGCTAAAACGACCATACTTTCATGAACTCAAATTATTGTGCAGTAAATTTCTTAATATACAAAAAAAACCACATGTAAAATCAACTTTAAATCATGCAATTTAAGTAGAAAAGAGGATCTGGCAACATGGGTGAAAGGAGCCAATGGTTGAAACCCACATACCTTAGCTTTCAAGAATCTCTTGAAGAAGACCTTAATGGAGACTTAAAGCTTGAATGAAATCCATGATGAAATCCTTAAGATTGGTCTTGAGTTTTGGGACTTGAATCTTGAGAGAAATATTAGTCTAAGTGTTTGAGTGAGTATTGGAGAATATTTAGATTGATATGAGGGTGAAATAAGGCTATGTGTAGGTACTTTCATGTATGGGAACCTTTAGGCCCAAGACTTGAAAGTCATGGACCGAAATAAAAAAATAGGACCAAAATAACACTGCTCCGCATCGCGGATGTGATGCGGATTACTCACTGGAATTTGCATTTCTACACAAATGAGTTCTATGAAAACGGACATAAATTCTTCATCCGAACTTGGAATGAGGTGAAACCAAGTGCCTTGGAAAGCTAATACAAAGATCTTTAGTTTGGTAAGTCGCGGGCTACCTAGTTTTTTGTCAGCTAAGACATATGCCCCTTTAAAGTTGACCCTCTCAAATCGCAGTTTTTGCAATTTTTGGATTTTGATACAGTTGCTCTATAATTCATGTTAGATCCATTTTCCACTCAATTTGACGCTCCAAACAAGAATATGAAGTTGGATTTTCGAAATGTTGAATGAATATTTAGATATATGGAAATTAGGGTTCCGAGCACTTCCAAGGCACATTTTCAGGCACTTTTGGGGTCGTTTCAATATCTCCCCCTTGGGAACATTCGTCCCCGAATGTCAAAAAAACGTACATGAGAAGAGTGATCATGAAAAAAAATCAGCCCCAATAAGAGTGCAACATTATATTCTAAACACCCTTTCCAAAATCTCAACATAAGTGTAAAATCACCATAAACTTTCCAACTTAAACATGAATGCATATTAATGGCATAGGGTCTGAAACGTAAGACTTGGAATCGTAGAAAGGACTTGACATGCCATCATAAGCTTGAAAAGAAAGAAATACGAATGTTGCTCCTACATGCCCGCACTGGCTCCCCGAGAAACACACATGAATAGACGACTCTACCAAGGGCCCTGACGAACACTACATCGCTATTAAATCAATTTCTCCACTCATCCATTCAAAACCTCCACCGCGACCTTCTCCTAAGCCAATGTATCCTCCATATCACCCACCATCTCAAAGTGTGCTATAACACTTGTCACCGACACATCCCAACAATCTACAAGCATGAAGAACTGGACTAACCACATTCCCATCCACAGGCAATTCCCAATCTTATGCAACCTTACCAACTTCCCTCTATGCTCTATAAGGACTCACAATCCTTAACTCAATTGTCAACCTTAAATGCACCTAAGCCACTTTGTATCATAACCACCATCTCCCCCTTGGGAGACAACCTCCACGCTATCATCTTCTCACCCAAAATTTCCAACTCTAATAAAGTGGAATCAATGCCTTGTCTAATCTAGACCTCTTAACCCAAGAAGATTTAGAACCATCAAGAGTGCTACAGCACAATGCTCAACTTCCCTCAACCTAACTTCCAATCTAACCAACCAATTGACCCCACTAGTTTTCTCTTCACCACCATTATCCATACACACTAGGCTACTTAGAGCACCGACCACAACACTAGCCTTATCGAAAAGACTAATGCACACTCATATCATAATCCTTAGGTAGTTCTAACAACCTTCTTGTTATCCTCCACTCACGCCTATCATATCTAGGAAACAACCTCTCATCCTCCAAGACTTACAACACTAACCCCCAAATGATTCACAAGCTCTAAATAAATCAATGCCTTATCACTAGAGACCATCACAAACATATCAAGGTAGGGTCTTAAGACCCTATTCAAGAAACCCACAAACACCACAGGTGCATAAGTCAACCAAGTAACTCCACCAATACTCAAAGTGCTCACTCCTAGTCTGAAAAGACACTTAGGGATATCACCTACCCTCATCCTTACTTGGGGATAAAACTCAAACCAGAGATCAATCATACAGAAGTGACTAACCTATTGTGGTTGACCCAATAGATTGACCATCCTCGACCATCATATTACAAACTTATAGGTTCTACACTCATTAGAAGCATGTTATGCAAGTAGCCCACATTACCCCAAGACTTCCAACACATCAAGCTAAGTTCAACCAAGATCACAAGATAAGACTTCTATGTAATAAGAACATGGGACAACCCTAAGAGATCAATTGAACATTAAAACAAGAATGGACCTTCCTCCTTGTTACCACTTGACAACCTCCCACTCAAAGACGGGTTCATTAGGGAATCTGATTCTAACTCTACGGGTCCTTCCATCAATGGAGACACAACATGCATGCAATTAATCCATCCCAAGTATAACATCAAAATCCACCACAACAAATACAACTAGCCACAAAGCAAGACCTAATGCAATATGAACATGGAACAACACTTATGAACTTTCTTGCAACAATATACTCAACCAAGAAGTGGACAACAAAGGTTCACATATTGAGTCGGGATACACAAGAAGCCTCCTAGTAAACAAAAGTAATAATGAAAGAAATAGTGAAAGTCAAATCCATCAAAATCAAAACCTTCTACTTACCTTCTTTCTCCTTCCTCCTTGAAGCGGCATGATCAACCAGAAAAGCAAAGAACCTTCATTAGAGGGGAAGGCCCTATCTCACTTCTAAAGAACGACATAGACCATGAAGGAGGGAAACCTTTCCTAAAATGTGTCATAGCCTCCTATTCATAGTCATGGCACGTTTCACAACCATGAATAGGACTTAATCATGCAGTATGATGGACTCTAAGGATCTATTAACCTAGTGCTCTGATACCATCTTTGTCACGACCCAAGCCTAGGGCCTAGACGTGACAGAAAAATGGGGAACACGAAAGAACCTCAAACAAGCCTCATAGCATATCATCACACAGCCTTAGTTGTGGAAGTAATATACAACAACATAAGAAACATAAACAAGGGGAAATGGGACTAAGGAGAGAGATTTATACTTAAATAGCTTGAATATCATAAGTGAGTCAAAGCTCAAGCATAATACATAACATGTCCAATAACACCTCTACTACATAGATAAGAGCGGAGGTAAAGACAAGCAACCGGCCTCACCCTCATAGTTAACATACATAAAAGAAAGATAGTCTTAGAACATAGCATGAGATCATTAGCAATGTCCTCGGAATGGAGGGCTCACCCACAAGCTTAAGTGAAACCATACTAGCCACATAGGTGCAGATGCGCAAGCAGTGCTCCGGTTCCTATATAGTGATATCATGTAGGCATAGAGTATGCGTTAGTATGTTGAAATGTACTAAGTATGTAGGATGCAATGCAACAAGAGAGAAGCACATAATTGAAATGCATAATCAGGCAATAAATGAGTATATAGCAATATGGCATGCATCCATGATGTTTGAAGTAAAACATGCTTGAAAATAATCATACTTACATAGCTTACTAATACAATGAGGTGACATGATTAGATCATCCAAATATCTTGTACTAAAGGGTGAAGAATATTGGATGAGTCATAACCACTTTGAGAAGGTAATAGGTAGTACATAAGATGATGAATAGCATATGAAGGTAGAAGGTAGAATAGGTCACAACCCTATATATGAGCACATTGCATACCCTCAAATATTAGTACATAGCATAACCTCAATCAAGAGTACGTTGCATAACCTCACCAAGAGTACATAACCTCATCAAGAGTACATTGCATAACCTCAACAAGAGTACATAACCTTATCAAGAGTAGCATAACCTCAAATATGAGTACATTGACTTGTACATGAGGGTAAGGTGTACAACAGAGCTTATAAGCCATACATTTAGGAATTTTCCTTGCACTAGATAGTACAGTATATAACATGTAGGATTCGCAATTTGCAAGGGAATATGTCTTAGCATAAGGACTCGATAACTCATCATAATCTCCAAGGACATAACCACATGAGAGTCCACCAATTTAGTTTCAATAACATAGGTGTTTTGCATGTTTTAAACACTCATATAGACATCCCTTTAATCATCATATAGTCTTTCAAATCATAAGACATGCATTGAACCAACAATTCCTCAAGAACCCTAACCCGGACATTATAAAACACTTGGCGAGTGTGTAGTGCTAGCATAAAATCATGCAGTTCAAGAGTGGAAACATGCAAGTAAATCCCATGTAAAATCATTAATCAATACTTCGTAACACCCTCAAGCAACATACATCAAGACCCTTCATCAAATCCTACATTAGATCCAAGATTTTGAGCTCAAAATATGCTAAAACAACCATACTTTCATGAAGTCAAATCACTGTGTAGTAAATTTCTTAATATACAAACTCCATATAAAATCACCTTTAAATCATACAATTTAAGTAGAAAAGAAGATTGTGCACCATGGGTGAAAGGACCCAATGGTTGAAATCCACATACCTTAGCTTTGGAGAATTTCTTAAAGAAGACTTTAATGTAGACTTGAAGCTTGAATGAAATTATTAAGATTGGTCTTGAGTTTTGGGACTTGAATCTTGAGAGAAATATTATTCTTAGTGTTTGAGTGAGTATTGGGGAATATTTAGGATGATATGAAGGTGAAATAAGGCTATGTATAGGTATTTTCAAGTATGGAAACCATATGCCCAAGACTTGAAAGCCATGGACTGAAATTTAAAAAATAGGACCAAAATAATATTGCTCCACGTCATGGAAGCGATGCGGATTACTCATAGGAATTTGTATTTCTACACAAACAAGTTCTACGAAGACGGGCATAAATTCTTCATCTGAACTCAGAATTAGGTGAAACTAAGTGCGTTGGAAATATAATTCAAAGATATTAAATTTGGTAGTCATGGGCTACCTAATTCTTTGTGTGCTAAATGATCTGCCCGTTTAAAGTTGACCATCCTAAGTCACATTTTTTGTGATTTTTGAATTTTGATACGGTTACTCTAAAAATTCTTGTTAGACCCATTTCCCACTCAATTAGACCCCTTGAACAATAATATGGTGTCAGGTTTTTGAAATGACAAATGAATTTTTAGATATATGGAAATTACGATTTCGGACACTTCCGAGGCATATTTTTGGGCACTTTTTGGGGTCATTTCATACCGAACTCCTGAAACTATGTACCACTGTAGGTAAAGGGATTAGAGGTGATTACCCAAATCCCTAAGAAGTGAGTACCCTAAATATGAAGGCTTGAGACAAGTACCCAAGTCCAGGCTTGAGGCGAGTACCTGAGTCCAAGAACTAGAAGCGAGTACTCGGTTTGCACATGGCTTAGTGGATCCACTTAGGCATTAGGAAGTTCACCTTGGAAAAGTGATTTTTCCCTTTCTTCTAGTGTAGTGAAATATGTCGGGCTCCATGGATTTGCTCACATGGTTTATGTCAGATATGGTCTCTTTCATATATGTTCAAGATTTCCTCAGGTTCCCAAGAGGTGTCTTAAAGATAAATTTAAATGGTTCCTTTATGTTAAGTCCAAAGGTGATTTAAAGTTCCTATGATTCATTGTTTCATAAATTCAAATGGTATTGTTCTCCTAAAGGTACATGATGATTTCTACAAGCGTGTATGTTATTCCCCATTATGATTGCCAATATTCCTTGCATAATAAAATAGCCTTTAATGTAAAGTGATGTATTTTTCACTCAAGAATATTAATGCTTTAGTGATGTATGACATCTTGTATTTATCACTCTCTTTTGTGAACTCCCAAAAACTTTATGGTATATGTCATTCTTGATCTATGGTTTTCCTTATATATGCTCATGTCTCCCTCATGTCCTAAGATATTCTCTTATGATGATTTATGACGGTCCGTTATTATTATGACCTACACAATATTCCTCACCATCTAGTATAAGGTATATGGACGAGCTACTCATGACACTTTATTATGCTTTTATGAGTATGCAAGAATGATTACCTCCACCTATTTTTACCTTAGGCATTGATCATGCATGGCATATTGAGATTACGTCTTTGATTATGTTTATGCATTTCGATTGCTATGACTTGCATCCTTTGTTGCATTGCACCCCACATACTTAGTAAATTTCAAGTACTAATACATACTCCATTCCTATATAATATCACCATGTAGGGATCGAAGCTCCTATTTGCCATCCTTCACGATGTGGCTAGTTCGGTGCATCTGAATAGAGCATTTGCTGAGTTCTCATATTCAAGGACAATATCTACTTTCTTTCATGTTTATGTTAAGACTTTATCCTATGCTTTTCGATACCTATCTATAAGGGTGAGCTTTGGAGATGTCTTAGCCCCTGCCCCATTCATCATAGAGGTGTTGTTGGATATTGAGTTGGTTTATATTATCAGCTTGACTCCTTTTATGTTCAAGTTATCATGAAAAACTTCCCTTAGTCCTGTTTCCCTTTTTATTTTTGTCACTTTGAATCTTGTTTATATTGCTTTCGCAACAAATGAAGTGTATGATATGGTAAGAGGCTTGTTTGGGATTCCTTCGGGTTCACCATTCATCATGTCACGACTAGGCCCTAAGCTTGGGTCATGACAAGGTTGTACTAGGACTAATCGGTAATGGTTAGTAATGCACACTATGAAGATGGGCCAAGTTACATCCTGATATTCACCTCTCACATTTGACCAAAGGGCTTGGTGAATTTAAATTACCGTCCTACAAGATATATACTAGTCAAGAATTAGGTTGTCCGGTGATAGTGAATTGGGGAATCATGGGGAACACAATACCCTTATTTCTCTCCATATTGACTTCTCTCTTGTGATAGTTAGTTTAGTTTACTTTTCTCAGTGATTATTGCAATACCCCCTTCCTTTGGGAAATTATGTTGGTTAATTATTTGAGTTGCATATTGGTGAATTTTCTTGAGTATACGTATTCCCTGTGGGTTTGAACCTAACCTTGGTTAGGTTATATATCTTGACAACGACCACTTAATCCTTTAAAAAAGAGGTGAAACTTGCTTGACATCAAAATTTTTGCGCCACTGCCGAGGAATATAGCTAGACTTAGCGAATTCATTAGTAAGTCGTGTGTTAATCCTTAGTTCCTGTTATTTTACTTTTGTTTTTTGTTTTTGTTCTTTTCTAGGGTGTAGGTGTAGTGTATGTCGAACACTCGGAGTCAAGGCAATTCCTTAACACCGCTTGATCTAGATTTCCATAGAATGTTAAAAAAAATGACCTAAGACAACGCCAAAAATGCAGCCAATGTAGCCCTGAACCAAAATAATAATGAGGATGCTGAGAATATGAACCCACCTCCTTTGGAGGATATTGATCCACCTCCTCAGGATTTAAACGCCAATGGTTACCAGTGGAATCAGTATAGGTTGAAACCAATGGGTATGGAGGAGACTATAGCTATTATGTTTCCACCTCTACCAGCACGCACAAAGTTCACAGTCTCAATTAGGTTATTTCAGATGTTGTAGAACCATTGGCTGTTTGTGAGGTTACATCATAGGATCCTCATAGCCACCTACATAATGTGGCATTCATTCGCAAAAGTGTGATGGGGACACAGAATCTGTCTATGGATGTTGTGGGACTTCATGTCTTGCTATTATCTCTAACAGGCGATGCTGCATTATGGCCATATAAGCTCCCGTGGAGTTCAATCACCAGCAGGGCAGACTTGTAAAAGGCATTTTTAGAGAGGTACTTCACTAGATAGAAGAACCTTAAGTTGAAGGACCAGATCAACAACTTCGACCAACTTCCAGGTGATTCAATAAGCACTACTTAGGAGCGATTCACAAAATGTCTGAGGAGCATCCCTGACCACAAGATAGTTGATGACGCCTTAGTGGAGATCTTCTACCATACCCTTGATGAAAATAGTCAGGCCTATGCTGACACTATCATGGGGGGCATCTTTCTAGATCAGCCATTTCCAAGGATTGTTGAGTTAATGGAAAGAGTGGTCAAAACAAATCGTGCATGAGGGTAGCGAGATAGAGCTTCAACAAAGAGTTCATGTGTTATCAGTGTGGGTCCAGAGTAAGCCAGAATTAATAAGGAATTCATGCATCAACTTTCTCAGATTCGCATAGGTATGGAGGTGATGATGAAGCAGAGCCAAGAGAGAGTGAATGCAGTAGTTCATCAACCTCCACGTGCAACTATGTACGAGGAGCCACACTATGATGCGGACATATGTTTTGTTGCTGATCAGATAGGGGGTTTCCAGACCATCACCCAAGGATCCAATCAAGACTATTGGCGCCAAGGTCAAGGAAACCAAGATCGGAACTTTGGTAGTGATGGAGCTAATAGGGACAACTGTGGAGGTTATTATAATAGGAATAGGGGTATAGATGCAAATTGGGGTCGCAAAGAAGGATTCAAAATGGTCCTTATGTGCCACCACAAAATTGAGACACAGATGCCAGCAGTTCTAGAATTTAGGAGATGTTTGATCATCTGTTGAAGAAGGCTGAGACATAGGATAAGAATCTAAGGGGGATGATATCGGAGATTTCAAGTATTAGTCAGAATATAGTCTCACACTATGGCATGAAGGAATTGGCCACTAAAAAGCACACTGTGAGTGAGGAGCTCTCCTAAGAGCTTCAACATTGCAGTGTTATGCTACGAGGTCCTTTTTTAGAAGAGAGAATACCCGGGTGCTTTCACCATATCCTGCACCATTGGAGATGTGGAGTTTGCAAGGGCACTATGTAATCTAGGTTCCAGTATAAACCTAATTCCCCTTGCGGTCTAAAAGAAGCCTGGATTGGAAGCGCCTACTCCAACTAGTATGCAGTTATTATTGGAGGATCACACGGTGAAGAAGCCTATGGGGATACAGTACGATGTGTTGGTCAAAGTGAAAAAGTTCATGTTCCCCGCAGACTGTGTGATCCTAGATTGTGAAGATGACTTTGACGTCCCAATCATCTTGGGAAGATCGTTCCTAGCCACTGGATGAGCCCTAGTAGATATGGAAGCCGATCAACTCAGGTTTAGATTGAATAATAAAGAACTCATCTTCAATATCTGTCGATCCATGAAGCATCCAGATAAGTTGAAGAGTGAAGTATGGATATTTGGTGAAGTCTGAGTAACCAATTTGTCCAACTCGTGCCGCGACAGTAAATCAGGCACTACTTGGGAGGCAACCCAAGGTTGTTGATGTAATAAGTATAGTTATAGGTTTATTTTCAGTTTTTTTATTCATAGACAGTTTGTTTTCTTGTGTTTTTATTGTAATAATTGACATTGGGCAGGTTATATATAGGGTAACAGTGTATTCTATGAAGAGTATGTAAGTAGATGACTAAGTCATCTGTTGTAGCTAAAAAAGAGCATCTAGTTGAGTCTCTACGGTTGGGTTTAAGGGCCCTACAACACCTTACAACCCATACCCCATCTTGTAGAGATTTCCAATAAGCAGAAAAATATGCACTCCAGTCCATGAACCAACTTTATGATTTGTAGATCAAGCTATGAGTCTTGAATGGGGCTTGTGGACCCATGTGAGTTTTTTAAAAATTTGTCAAGTGTTGGGGTCGCTGTGACCAACTCTATGAGCCATAAATCACTTTAGAACTCGTAGATTAGTTCGTGAAACCTAGTCATCAAAACTAGGATTTTGATGTTCTACGAAACCATGATTTACAAGCCATAAAATCCTCTATAGCCCGTAATCATGGTTTCGTAGAGTCTAGGCACAGTAACTTTCAGTTAACCCGGTCAATATATAACTTGAGGGGTCAAATTATTTTGACCCCATTCTGACCTAAAATTATGAAATTGACCCAACCGAACCCCACCCCTCATTTTTCTAATCAACTCCGGCCACTACACCTTTTTTCTGGCAAAAATTCCGTCAGCCTAGGGTTTTGTGACTACTCATCTCCTTCATTTTCTTCAAGTTAATCTCAAATCTTGGTAAGTTTTTGGATAAATTAACATCTTTAATTTGCCATGTTTGAATGACTGATATGCATATTGTATAGGGAATGGTGTTTAAACATAAAATCAATGTTTGAATTGAATTTGTGATTAGTTGAAATTAGGTTTCCCGTGTTTCAACTATTACCTAAGTCTGGAATTGGGCACTTTGGCCTTGTGAAAATGTTTAGGATAATTATTTATGCCTGAGTCACTCACCATATGTAATTGAATAATTGTGTCTGTGAATTGGTAGGTGAGGGCATAGGTGCATGATCTTGATGAAATCAACAATAGGTGGTCAAACTCATATGATAAACCATGCTTAATCATTTTCTATGGGGTGCACGTATGTAGAACATGTTGGAAGCGAGGATTATAGTATTGAAATCATGTGGGTGCATGTGTTTTGCTTCGATGCTGATAATTTTTGGTTGAAATAGTCTTTTGGGGTCCATGTGATAAGCTTAGAAACTCAGGTGTCTGCGTTTTCCTTTGGGGTCCGTGTGATATGCTTAGAAACTCAGGTGACTGCGATTTCTTTTCCACGAGTGGCTTTTACGGCCCATGGATCATTCCATGAGTCGTATTTGCCCCTCATGCAAAATTGCACAAATTTGATGTTTTTGAGTATCCATCAGACGAGACCTTCTATGAGTCATAGCCCACTTTACGGCTTGTAGATAGGTCTCGTGGACCCCTGCCTAGAAGTAATTACTCACTAGAAATCTTTACAACTTAGTCTATGACTCGTAAACCTCTTTATGAATCGTACCTAGTCTCATAGACTTTTCCAGTAAAAAAAAATATTTTGAACCACTAGTTTACAAAAGCTCTTTATGGCTTGTAGTATCCACTACGACCTATAAAGGTGCTTTCGTAAGACCCTTCTGCAACTGAACTCATGATTTTTTGCATTTCAATTCTTGATTTATGGGGTTACCCATGGTGCGTATATATCTATGTTTCAGGTACTATGGCTCCAAAATCCAAACCCGATGAGATTCGGGCTATGCAGAGGAGGCTCAGGAATGAGCCTTCAGAGGATGAGTAGATCACTCAACTGAGTGCCTTACTAGAGGTGCTGGATATCCGCCCAAATCAAGATGTGGCTCGACCACAGACTAGAGCCACTGCCGGAGATATATAGACTTAGGCTCTTGTTGCTCACACTCCCCAGTTTGATGAGGGAGGTAGTGACAAGAGTGGTTTACCATAGATGACTCTAGCCGAAGAGGAGTCCCAATCTGAAGGAGGCTCTGAGGAGGGATCAGAGATGGAGTCTTATGCATTGCCTCATTCATCACCTGATGCTCTTACTAGTTGGTGGTACTTCAAGTGCATGTAGAATATCTATGTTGAGGATGTGCTGCAGACAGAGCGGGGCAAGCCAGCCCGCTCCATTTATGAGGAGCCCAAAGTCATCGATGATAGACTCAACTGTGTCCCAGGTCTCCACGATAGGATGACTAGATATGGGCTTTAGTGGCTGACCAAACTTCTTAGATGATACTCCCTGACCATGGTGAGAGAGTTTTATGCCTCTTATGCAGTCCCTATCCAGAATACTTTTCCCAAAGGGAAGAAGCCCGTCGCTCAGCCCAGACTGACCAAGACGAGAGTGGGGGGCCGACGGGTGGATACATTGGATGCCACCATCTATTGGGTGTTATTTGGTCTTGAGTGTATTGCCCCATATCCACCACAGAGTTCGACTACAAGGTGGGGCAGACAAGAGACCCACTTAAGATGAAGGTTCCAGAGTGATGAGCCACTTTAATGAGATGGGTCGCTGGATATATTGCAGACCAAGGTTCGAAACCTGCTTGGGCCACCACTCACTAAGAGCCTATTGTCAAGGATTCACTTAGTTTCCCTACCAAGTTTTGGTGGGTGTTGTTCGTTCACGCATTCAACCAACACTTGTTGATAATACTCTGACGCCGGAGCATGCAGTTTTGTTTGCCAACATCTTGGCTGGCTATGATATCAACTGGGCCCACCTTATCGCTGAGCATATTCATGAGGCTGCATTGAAAAGGTCTACCTCCATCCTATACTCGTTGAAACAACCTCAAAAAGTGCCCGAACATGTGCCTCGAAAATACCCATAATCGTAATTTTCATATATCTCAAAATCCATGTGTGACATAGAAAATCTTACTTCATATTCATGATTAGGGGGAAAATTTGAGTGTGAAATGAGTCTAACCCCAATTTTAGAGCAAGCATATCAAAATTTTATTTTCTAAAAAATATAACTTGAAGAGATAATTTGTGACCCTAATGTGACGCGGCTAGGGCGCGGATCAGTGTGTTTTTGCCAGATTGTGTTTGTTCGGTCCAAGGCCTTTGGGTCTTGGGCCTAAGCCTCCCCATGTGTAAAAACACCTATACTTAGTCATTTTTCAACCTCATATCATACAAGACATTCTCTAAAACCTTCTCAAATACTTAGACAAATATTTCACTCAAAATCAAGGGTCCAAATTCATTACGGATCTTAAGGAACTCACTCAAGCTTCAAGTTCTCAATCAACTCTTCATCAAGGAATTCTCCAAAGTTGAGGTATGTCGGTTTCAACTATTTGGTCCTTTCACCCATAGTGCCCAACCTTTCTTTTTACATAAATTACATGTTTTCAAGTAGAATATTTATGGGTATCTCTTACTATGAAATTTGACTACAAACTATGGTGGGGTTTCATAAAATTATTACTGTTTAAGCATGTTTTGAGATATGAATCTATGATCCATTGTGTGATTTTATGAAGGGTTTTGATATATCTTGAGTAAGGGTATTACCAAATGATGGTGGGTTTTCTCACATGATTTCACTCTTGAATTGTATTTTTTACACTAGCATTATAAACCTATCGTGTGTTTGAGAAAATGTTCAAGATTGGATTCTTAAGCTACTGATGATCCATTGCATGACCTATGACTTGAATTACTTTATGATGATGAAAGGAAGGTATATATGTGTTGATTTCATGAAAACTATCTATAGCGTTGCAAGTTGACCACACCTTATTGAGGGGGTGCTTATCTCAATCACCATGGATGGTAGGGTATGACTACCATCAACCTATTTGAAGGTTTAATACCTTAATCACCATGGAAGGTAAGGTGTGACAACCATCAACCAATTTGAGAGGTTGATACTTCAATCACCATGGATGGTAGGGTGTGACAACCATCAACCAATTGAAGGGTTGATACCTCAGTCATCATGGACGGTAGGGTGTGACAATCATCAACCAATTGAGGGGTTGATAATTCAATCGCTTTTCCAAGGGGGTGGTGGGCCTTGGACTCTATAATGATGGTCTCTTACTACAAATGTAATATGTTCTATATAAGTATGTTTACTTCAAGTATCATTCATGCATGCCATATTGCTATATGTTCATCCATTGTCTAATTATGCATTTTGATTATATTGCCTAACTCTTGTTGCATTGTATCCTACATATTTAGTACATTCAAATATACTAATGTGTACTCTATGCCTACATGATGTTACCATGTAGGAACCGGAGCTCTACTTGATCATATTCCTCCTCCATATTGCTAGTATTATCTTTGAAGCAAGTTTGTTGAGTCCTCAACTACGAGGATGATATCTTTTGATCTTATATTATGGAAAGTCTCTTTTCTTTTATTGTGTGCTTTTGACTATGAGGGTGAGCCCGAAAATTTGTATTGGTCCCCACTCAATTCTAAGTTTAGAGGTGTTGTTGGATAAGTTATCTAATGATGCTTTGAGATTGACTCTCTTGACTCTTGTACATTTTAAGTTATGAAAGACTCCCTTAGCCCCTTCATCCTTATTTTATGTTCTCTTGTTGTTGTTTAATTTCTTTCTCGACCTAGGATGTGTAATGATATGCTAAGAGGTTTGTTTAGGGTCCCTTCGGGTTCCCTATTCGTCATGTCACGTCTAGGCTCTAGTCTCGTGCATGATCTACCGGCTCAATCTAGAGTCAAAGGTGGAGATATTACACCAGTTGGACAAGTTGATTGAGGCCCAGTGTACACTAGAGCCTAAGCTGATCAAGGCTGAAGAAAACCCGATGGCACTCTGGTAAGCATAGCCTCCATCTATGCCTAAGATGTTCGACCTAGCGCCAGCACTTGAGGGTTCTGAGACTGGAACTACCACTGATGTTTCTATTGAATAGAGGCCCTCGCAGCCTGAGGCAATAGAGAAGAGGGGCCCGCTATTGTTGTTCCTACACCATAGGCGACGACTTCACTGGCTACTACTATGGGCATGATCTATATATCGGTCGCATCTACGCAGGCATTGGCGAAGAGGTTATCACATGCTAAGCCAAAATTGACTAAGTTCATTCATCACATCAGGCCATGGGTCCACCAGGCTATTGCAGAATTAGAGGGTCAGATGCAGGCCTTCACGGTCACAACTATTCAGGACCGTATCCCTATCGTGGATGTCCATATTGACACCTTCAAGGAGAGGGTACAAAAGCAATTGGGTGAGGATCAACCTTTAAACTTGTCAATTATGCAAACAGAGATCCAGCAGCTCTATTTTGACTTGACAACAGCACTATCGGCACCAGTTGCACTACCAGCGACTATACATCTGGTGCCGATGGTTGATGTAATATCTCCTGAAGAGCCAACCCAGTCTTTCCTCGAGAAGAGACCATGCACATAGGATGGTGCACCAGATAAGATACACGTATGTATAAGGCTCAAAGAGGAGGAGGAGCTTGAGCCTGTCTGGAGGAGATCAAGACATGATGAGGAGATGCGACAAGCTTGGGAGTTGGAGCAAGTGACGGGTGCTGGCCCCTTCGAACAAAGTATGATTGCTAAGCTGTAACACCCCACACCTTACAATACTAGCACAAGTCAGATGAAACATAACATAGTTAGGTCAAATTAGCGCTAATTTCTAAAAGTGTTTGAATCTCGTGTTAATGGGATATGTGCGTCTAATGCTTAAGAGGTTCATGTGTATACATGTTTTGTGTCGAATTAAGAAGATTATGGCCTTAAAATGAAGTAAGAGAATTGAGGTGCTTGTAGGACGTAGTAAGCAAGTAGGTGAGTCACCTACTTGCTTAGCTTAAATTTGGTAGTTAAACGGAGACGAGGCTCGACGTCGAACTTGTCCAGGTTAGATTGTGAATAAAGTCCGCGTTAGGGGTGTGACTTTGGCTCATGTTTTAGCATCATAAATGAGCTACATTTTCAGCCAAAGAAGTATAGCAAAAAAGGTCCCAAAAACATCACAACACACTTAACAAATTGGTCCCAAAACTAAGTGAAGGGAAAGTTGGAAAATAGGCAGCCCAAGCCCATTAACTTGGTGACCCATTTAGGCCCAAGTTCAAGGGCCAAGCTAATGCATAAGAAGCTTACTAATATGTGGCTTAAGATGGTCAAAAATGCAAGAGTAAGTAGGCCAAGCTAGGCCTTTAAAAAGGGATAAGAACAGCACACAAATTCATTTCAATATAGACAAGAAAAAAAATCTGCTTTCTTGGTGTTTGTTTGCTCTCGTTTAAGAAGGTGAAAGACAATCTTTACAACCTCACAAGGGTCCCTGAAGAAGATCTAAACCTTGAATTTTAAGTTAAGTAAATTTACCTATGCACCTAGTATGGATTGTTTATCAAAACTAAAGAAACAAGTTAATCACACATATGCTGGAAATTCCGGACAGTCTGTATGTTGAGGATTCTTGTGCAATTTTCTTGTTAATTAAGAGGTTTTTCTCTTGTTGGATGGATTTATTATGAAGTAGTACTTATGTATTAAACAAATATTGGCATTGCAGCAATGTAAAAAGCCTGATTAACCACTTTTACAGTCCATAAAAGTGAGTGAGTATATGATATCGCAATTGTGTACTTAGTATGGACTTGTGGACTGTTGGATAGAATGCTATTGTCTCACTTCCTTAATGACTGTTTTTTTTATTGTTTTAAGACTGATTCAAGGCTATTTTTATGTGTAAATGTTGCTGGAACAGTTTGGTTAGAGTTGGAATAGGTTTGGAATTATCGACGTTGAAATGTGGCGAGGGAAGGTAATGTCATGCTGTCCATTTTTAGAGTGTGGAATTGTGATGTTTTGTGTTGTGTGGGCTGTTGTAAGACTGTAAAGAGGTTGAAGAAATATGTATATAACATATACATAAGAATTGTTGTTCGAAAATACAGTTATAGGTTAAATGGTTAGAAAAAATGTCTTGACATCGCTAATCAAAAGGTTGCTGCCCGTTTGTTGTTTTGTTATGTTATTGGGCAGCCAAGATGTGTTTATTGGTTGCCAATGCTAGTTTTATCGCCTACTATGTTGTAGATAAACATTTGGATGAAGGGAAGGTTATCTTGAATTAGTTACGAGGTCATACAACGAGGTATGTAAGGTTACTTGATTTTGTATCACTTGGCATGAAACATAGATCTCTCCTTGGTA
>JAABOM020098878.1:0-26873 GCA_011800125.2 Solanum clarkiae | reverse complement strand
GTGCAATTTACACAATATTTACGAAATTTTCCATGAGTCATTTTACCCCAATTGAATTATTTACGGGGTCTAACACAAAAGGTATTAAAATAAAACATAAGCTTTATCTATCCCATATTGTGCTTGTAGTAAGTTCTTAGCATGTTGATTTTGTAGATTGCCAAAGAAGTTGTTGGGACTTCTGATCAATAATATGATATTCCACAAGCAAAATGAAAGAAGTTACATTACTTATCCTTGTTACTAGAACTTCCCTTCACTAGTTTAGCTATCTCCACTTTAAGGAGAATGATTTCCAGATAGAACTGCATAATTAAATAGTTGTTAGTGCATATACACGTAGACTTTGGCCAGGAAAAGAAATATAATGCAATGGATAGGAAGCTAGGTAATAACAAGAAATAATACATAAATATGTCCTTCGACTTTGCCTCAGCTCATATTTATGCCCTCTAACTTTGGAGTAGAAAATTAAATTTATATAAAGTTTAAAATACATACATGCATTCTACATGGAGTACCCAAGCGTAGGACACCATACATAGGATACACATGTAGGATACCATGTATATAGGATGCAAATTTTCATATAAGATGCCACATAGGATGCATGTGTCTACCTTTTCAACTCTATAAAAGTTTAAGTACCTACTTGTGCACACTCAAAATTGGTGGTCTCTCTGATAATTTTCTATTATTTTTTGTGTAGATGGAGTGATTTCTTTTGTCACATGAGAGGCTTATTCTATTTTCATACATGCGTTTGAGTATCAGTTGGTCTGATGATATGTTACCAAATACAGTTCATTAGACTGCTTCATTTTAGTTTCTTCAGCTTTGAGAACATTGTTGTTATTTTCTTGTCTGTTTTGTGACAATCTTATACTAGATCTTATGCATATTATTGTTATCTCTTCTTAGTTGCATGTTACATATATTGCACGCCTTTGTGATTATAAATATTGCATAAGCAGTTCTTTGCTGTGAAAAAGAAAATTACAACTTTATGCTTCTTTGAAGATACAAAAGCAGATAATCAACTTTTTCAAGACAATATTCTTATAAAATAATTATGTTTACCAAACTGTTCCTCGCAAATATTTACCCATCTTCTCCTTTTCGAATTATGTTTCTACTATATGTTCTCCCTCTCATTGAAAAGATTCTTAGTTTTATGGTTGGTCAAATTAAATTTCTTTATCAAACATTTTATGTACTTTTTGAGAAGCTATTATAGAAGATTTCCTTGAGAGTACCAGTTAACTATAATGCAAAAAAATAGATATATTACCATTAAAAATCTACTCAGACTTGTTCTTTACTGTAGCTATTTTTTGCTCTTTGATTTCCATTCTCAAGGAAATTTTGATGAACCTTGGCTCCTCTACGCATTTCACAAATTATCCTGTACTAGAAGCCCTCCCAAAATGTTGACGTTTTACACAATCTTTATTTCAGTAATAGTTCACCCTTGGTATTCGTGTTGGAAAAATAATTTAGTATCTCAAAAGGAAATATTTATTCAAGTATCTTAATTATTCATATGATTGTTTAAGTTCAAGGAAAAAATATATGCCAATATAGTTGAACATTATTTGGATTTCCAACATTGTACTGTGACGCACCCTCAAATCATCCACATTCAGATTCTGACACAAATCTTCTTCAAAGTCCACAGAATCACTCAAAACTTCCATATTTAGAAGAACTGGAAAGTAATTAATAAAACACATATCTGGAGCTAGCTATCACTTACAAGAAGGAGTTGTGAAGTTCAAATTATAAACATATCTATGGATGACAACAGTCTTACTAATTGTTTAACTTCTGGAAAAATTCCTTGTGGAGGAACTGACGGATGAAATACATTTTTTGAATACCTCATTAGTGTTGGTTTCTATTGCTGACCATAGAAAATGAAGAACAAATATGATCCACATACCTCTAAAATGAGAGGACTCGATAAAGAGGGGGAACAAATATGACCTAGATCCACATGCTAGGCCTCTATTTTCTTGTCTCATCTTATTGACATATCAGACAAAGGTTCCATAGCATTAGTAATTCCTGCAATAGCAAGATAATTATACAGTACTTCTATTATAATCTAATTTACAAATTTCATAAAAATACTATTTCCTCCATTCCAACTAATGTGGCACTTTTGTTTATTGAGAATCAGTTTGACTAATCTTGGAGGATAAATTAGATGAGATTAAATCCATATTTTAATATTATATGAAAAGTACTATAAGTTGCAATCATTCTCATACCAATATGATGGAATAGAGTTACGTAGGTTAAATCTTGAAAAGAAAAATATAAGGAATTGACACTGATATTCAGCAAAGTTGGGAAATTACAATGGAATATCTCTCATGCTTTTAGGAAAAGCAGTAAACTACAAAGCAAAGCAAAGGAAATTGTAGAAAAAGGAGGTTCAACATAAAAAAAAATGACTAAGGAAAATAAAAAGCATACTTTTCCATAGTCTAGTCGAGTGGGTTATTGGTTTATTTATGCCTTTTGGTGCAAGGTTGCTTTTTGTCCTTTTTTCTAATAGCCTTGCATTGGAATTTGGTACCACATATTGGTCCAGGTAATTGGGCCATTTCATATCCCTGGTACAATACCGAGGTGACTTTGACTTGTGCTATAGGTTTATTGTAGTGCCTCCTCCTCCCATGGAGACGCATCATGTCCCCAAGGTTCTGATCTAGAAATCATTTCAGCATTGTAAGAGAATCCTCCTAAGAAGCATCTGTTGGTGGAAGACCCGACCACTTGATAAGGCATTGATGAAGTTAGTGACCACCCCTCAAAATAGTCCTGGTCTGGATGACATCTTTAGGGAGAAGCACCAAAGAAGATGACTGATCCAAAATCTCAATTGGAGTAATATGATGAGAAGGAGAGCCAAAACATTTACGAAGAAAAGAGATGTGAAGTACAAGATGGTTTTTGGGCGATAGGCCTGATGACTCCATTAATGGAGCTTATAGATTCAAAAGAAGAAGAGAATAACAAGGAAGAATAAAACGAAGAATGCATTATAGCTAAGAGGAATTGTTTCATTGAGTTGATCAAAATGATCACTTATCGTATATTATCTATTTATAGACTTTAGTTAACAGAATTCTCAATGTGTAATTAACTGATAACTAACTCATCTAACTACCTATAACAAACTCTAACCATGGTAGCTTGTTAACTCTGTAGTATAGTTAACACACCATCTCAAGCTCATGGTTTGAATAGGTTCAGGACTCAATTTTTTTTGGTAGCTGATGATGTGGCGCTCGACCCAGTGCCTTAGTTAGTATATCATCTAGTTGATCTTTTGAGTTAGTGAACTCAGTCTTGATTATCCCTTGAGAGATTCTTTCTCTTACTTGATTATCCCTTGAGAGATTCTTTCTCTTACAAAATGAAAATCTACGTCAATGTGTTTAGTTCTCTCATGGAATATGGGATTTGCAGCAATCTAAATTGTTGTTTTGCTATCATAATGCATCTTAACTAGTAACTCAATTTGAACACCTAGTTCTTTGAACTGACCTGCTAGCCAAGTGAATTTAACAGCATAGTTTGCCATGCTTTTAAATTCAGCTTCAACTGAACTTCTGTTCACTATTTCTTGCTTCTTGGACTTAAGAAGATTAGTGATCCACCAAACATAACTGTGTACCCAGTGACACAGCTCCCTTATATGAATCATAGTAGGCAGTAAGATGACTAGTCTCTTCAGCTGTCATTAGTAGACCAAGTCTTGAGGCTTCTTTTATGTATCTTACCACTCTGAGTGTAGCTTCTGTGTGAGATTCCTTGGGACAATGCATGTATTGGCTCAACACTTGAACAACAAAGGCTAGATCAGGTCTGGTCATTGTAAGGTATAATATTCTTCCTACTAATCTTTGATACCTTTAAGGATCCTTTAGTATCTGATCTTTAGGTTCCTTTTCTTGATATTCTTCATGGATGTTAGCTTTTGATTTTGTTCTAATGGAGTACTAGCAGGTTTAGCTTCCCCTAGACCACATTCACCTATCAACTCTAGATCGTATTTCCTTTGAGACATTTGTGTGCCTTTACTTGATTTGGCAACCTCTATTCCTAAGAAAAACTTGAGCTCCCCTAGATCTTTCATCTCGAACTGTTTTTAAAGGTTCCTTCTAGAATCAGTTATAAAGCTTTGACTACTTCCAACAATTAGAAGATCATCAACATAGACGAAGACAATGAGGATGTTAGTCCCAACATGTATGGTGAACAAGGAGTAGTCATAGTGGCTTTGCTTATATCCCAATTTGATCAAGGATTCTGTTAACTTTAGGTTCCACCATCTTGGACTTTCTTTGAGTCTATAAGGTGACTTATATAGTTAGCAGACCTTACCATACTCCTCCTGTCTAGCAAACCCAATAGGAATAGACATATATACCTCGTCAAGAAGATCATCATTTAGAAAGGCATTATGGACATCCATTCATAGATGCACCAATCTTTAGAAGCATCTAGAGCTACAACGATCTGACTGTAACCATTTTAGCAATAGTGCTGAAGGTCTCACCATAATCCAGACCCTCTCATTCATTGAAACCTTTAGCTACCACCCTAGCCTTAAGTCTTTCAATCTCTCTAGTAGACTTGTACTTCACCTTGTACACCCATTTGCAGCCAATTGGTTTCTTTCCAGGAGGGAGGTCAACTAGACTTCATGTGTCATTAGCTTCTAGAACTGCAATTTCCAGTTGCATAGTGTGAACCCACTGAGGATCAAGTGCAGCCTCCTTGTAAGAGGAAGGTTCAGAGACAGTTGAGTGGGCTGATAAGGCGTGATGATGTTGTGGATTCAACTAGTTATAAGACATGTAGTGGGATAGGGGGAAGGTATGGCTTTTAGACTATGTAACAAAGTCATGAATCCATAAGGGTGGTTTGCTTTGCCTGAATGACTTTCAGAGAGGCACTTGTGGTGGAACATCAGTAAGTGGACTGGTGGGATTGGCAGGGCTTGGTTCATGTGGTTGAGATAGTGTAGTATATGGAGGTTCAAATGAAGCAGTTGGAGAAGAATGATCATTTAGACGAATGGAGGTACTGTACAAGTATCAGTAGAATGATAATCCGGACATACTAGAGTTAAGACAGGAAAAATAGGATCAGGCGAGGTTTTGAGATCTTTAAAAGGAAATAGATCATCTTTGAACACTACAATTCTATTAACAAAGAGAGATTTGAAGTGTAGGTCATAGAAAATATAACATTCTTGAGAAAGAGAGTAGCCCATCATAACAGTTAGGATGGCTCTAGGTAAGAATTTTCCTATTATATTTAGACAAGAAGTATAACATAGATAGCCAAAGGCTTTGATGTGAGATAGTAAAGAAGGATGTGAGTAAAGAGCTTCAAAGGGAGTTTTGTAGTTGAAAAGCTTAGTGGGAAGTTTATTAAGGAGGTATACAACTGTAGAGACACATTCACCTCAAAATCTCAAGTGAACTGTTGCTTGAAACCTGAGGGCTCTGGTCATCTATAGAATAGTTTCGTGTTTTCTTTTAGCAACACCATTTTGTTGTGGTGTATACACACAAGTACTCTGTTGAAAAATACCAAGAGTAGCTAAAACAGACTGGAATTCATGATTGAAAAACTCACTACCATTATTAGTTCTCAAAGTTTCAACTTTTGTTGAGAACATGTTTTGAATTTGAGCAAGGAAATTTCTTACTAGCACAATTGCATCAATTTTAGAGGACATAAGAAAGATCCAGGTAAATCTAGAAAAGTCATCTACAAAAGTCAGAAATACTTCATTTATTATTTGTAGGAACTCTATATGTTGCCCAAATATTGTAATGTACTAATTCAAATACAGACTTAGAGGTAGTGGTAGAAAAATTAAGCCCAACCCGTCCAACCCAACCCAACATTTTGAAGTTTTAACCCGCCCAATTAGTATCTCAACCCATCTCAACCCAACCAATTTAAAATTGGGTTGATATGCAACCCAAATTAACTCGACAGAGATCTTGTTAAAATATTTTAAAAACACTTTTTCTCAACTTGATATGTTTTATATAGTCATTATAAAGAAAAATATAATTTAATTAAGTACTAAAATGTTGAAAAAGAACAAATAAAATGAGTAAAACTTAATAAAAGTTGGGTCCGGTTGGGTCTTGACTAGCTCTATAACCCGCTACTCAACCCGGTTTGACCCAACCCATTTTGACGGATAAAAATATGGGTTGGATTAGGTCATGACCTATTTGGTGTCTTGACCCATTATAACCCATTGAAATTTGACTCAACCCGCACAATTGCCACCCCTACTTAAAGGAATGGGTACTTGTAGGAAAGGGGAGTTTAGTTTGTTTGGCTAAGGGACAGACAGTACATGGTAGTAAAGCTTCATTATCTAGAAAGTCAAGATTAAAAGACCCTTTTGTCATATCTACCGATGCACGGCCTAGTCTTCTAAGCCACAGAGATATAGACTAAGAACAAGTTGTTAAGTGTGTACTACTTCTTGCTGAGTGGTTTGGAAAGACAGAGTTCAAGCCTTGAGCATGTAGAGGCCTAGATCTTCTTTGCCAATCCTTTTGCATTGTCCACTGTAGAGATCCTAGAAAAGGAAAAAGTTAGAAAAGAATGAAATCATGCATAGATGTTCTTTGGTGAGTTGTGAAACAGAAAGGAGGTCACACTTGAAGTCAGGGAAAAATAGTACATTTTCAATAGTTTATCTACCAATAACTTTAGTACTTCCAGTGCGTGATATTGATGCCACACCAGCAATAAGTAAATGAACCTGTCTTATTTCAGATTTTGGTATTGTTTTGACATTGTCTAGTATAGTTTGGATAACATCTAGTTAGTGTCTCCAATATCAATAATCCACACTTTCTTCACATATTTAAAACCAATGCAGATAGAATACTACCTGTAGTAGCTGCTTTAGTTGAGGTAGTGCTTATAGTGAGAGATGTACCTGTGTCAACTTGATTTGCAAAAGAACTTGAGGTTGCACCCTTATTCGTTGACTTCTAACTAGGTAGATAGCCTTTGACTTTGAAGCAATGCTCCTTAATGTGTCCTCTAAACCCATACACTTCATAGATAATAAGAGGTTTCTGAGTCTTTTGAGGCCTGTTCTGACCTTCATGTTGTCCTCTGTTAGGATTACCATCACCTCCTAGTTGATGCGCAAAACTTTTGTTGCTTTGATTAGAACCACTACCTCCTTTTAGACTGAAGAAGGAAGCACTTTCCACAAGCTTGGATAATTGACTGTTATGATCAATTTGAGATAAATTTCTTTGGCTCTCATGATCCACCATAAGTGAGAAAGCTTTGTTTAAGCTAAGGAGTGGTGTACGAATCAGAACTTGGCCTCTTGCTACTGAAAATGATTCATTTAATCCCATTAAAATCTCGAGTAATCTCTGATGTTGACAATGCTCCTTGAACTTCTTAGACTCAGCACAAGAGCAACCTGGATACAGCATGATTACATCAAGTTCATTCCACAATACCTTAAGAGTAGTATAATAGTCTGTGACTGTCATGGTTCCCTGAGTAAGCTTGTGAATCTCCTTGTGAAGTTGGAACAAGTGTGCACTATTGATTTTATCAAACCTCTTTTTCAAATCACACCGAACTTCATGAGCATCACCACCGTACACTACACTACTAAGCAAAAAAAGTCAAACAACATTCATTATCCAAGACAAAACAACAACATTGCATTTCTCCCAAATATCAAACAACTTAGGTGCAATGCTAGATTTCAAAAACTTGCCATCAACAAAACCTAGTTTCCCTTTCCAAGAAGACTTATAGGCAAAGATCTACTCCAGATTGCATTGTTTCTCAGAGTTAGTAAGTTGAAGAGGGATTAGGCAACTACCTGGAGTATCGTTTGGATAAAGATATAAGGGACAATTATGATCTATCTCCAGAGCTACATGAGCCATTGTTCATGTAGTATTTGAGTCGCGATTGCCACCTTCAAGTGGCCTAAATCTAATTCAAGCTGCGTTTTCCATTTTCTCAACTTGGAACTTCAATCTCTAATCTGAATGCTTACTCTCGATTCAACTATCTACGTAATTGAACCTAAGCACTCGAATGCTTAACTACACTAGATCTATCTAGCCTGAGAAAGCAACCAGGATCTAATACCATGATGACTCTATTAATGGAGCTTTTATATTAAGAAGAAGAAGCGAATAAATTGGAGGAAGAAGAAGAATGCATTAGAGCTAAGAGTAACTGCTACATTGAGTTGATCAAAATAATCACTCATTGTACATTGTCTATTTAAAGATTTTATTTAACAGAATTCTCAATGTGTAACTAACTAATAACTAACTCCTCTAACTACCTATAACAAATTTCTAACCATGGTAGCTTGTTAACTCTATAGTATTGTTAATAGGGCCAAAATATATTACTAAGTTTTCAGTGACACTGCAAGCACAAAGATAACTGACGGCAAGTTCATAGTCGCACATATGCCCTATCACCAATAGTAGGGTCATCACATTGGCATAAAGAGGATGCAATGACAGAGATAAAAGTCCCATCCTTAAGATGACTCACCATTGCAATTGGAGGGTGGCCATAAACTATCTCAAAAGGCTCATCTTAGAGCTGTGTTGGCATGCAATATTACACCAAAATTCATCCCATGGTAACAGAGTAAACCAAGTAGCAGGCGTTTCAGTCTTGAAATAGTGGAGATACATCTATAAACATTTGTTTAGCGCCTCAGTCTGACCATCGGATTGGGGATGATAGGCCCTACTCATGAAAAGTTGTGTACCTTGGAGTTTATGAAGTTTGTTCCAAAATTCAGAGAGAAACAATTGTTCCTAATTAGAGATAATAGTAACAAGAGAACCATTAAGTCGACTAAACTCCTTAACAAAGACCTCAATAATCATTTGGCTAGTAAAATTGGGAGGCAAGGCAACAATGTGAGTGTATTTGGAAAATCGGTCCACAATTACCCAAATAGCATTGCCCCATGGGAGGGTGTGGCAGATCTATTATAAGATCCATAGAAATATCCTAAAAATGGCATTCTAAATTTGAATCCTTCATTTATTGACAAATGTGGCATTCCAAAACAATTTTATTCACATCCACACATATACCAGCCCAATGAAAATTAGATGAAACCAGAATGAACACCAACCTTAGGAGACTGAATTCTTCAAACAATAATGTGCAAAGTTTTGCATCAACAGGGACCAATATCCAATTGAGAAACAGTGGAAGTCCCCCTTGAAAGGAAACATGAGGCAAGGACTCCAGATTATGTTGCAATTAGGATTGGATATCCTATAGAGTTGCATCAGTCTTGTTTAGGGCCCATAATTAGTTAATTAATGTGATTTCAGTAATAGCGAATGAACTCGAGAAAAAGCATCTGCTGCGACATTGAAAATTGTCTTTCTTCAGCAAATGAGCGGAATACTTTACCGGAGTAGGGGGAAATGCAACGAGCATGAATTCGTAGTTTTTCTATAAAAATTAGAAGAATTGTTGTGAATCACCGCACAAAGGTCGTGTAAAGTCTGGATGTATCCCATCCTCCCCTAACCCTCTTATGGGACTATATGGGTATGTTGTTGTATTTTCTCAATTTACTTCGGAGATGATTGATCCTTTACTTTTCCTAGTTTTCTTTCATTGAGTTACTGCACATTGGCTTGATCAACCATTCTTATTGTTATTTAGCAAGAAATATTAGTTGTTTTGAGAGAAACATAATTAGCATCATATAACAAGAAATATTAGTTGTTTTGAGAGAAACATAATTAGCATCATATAAGGATAAGTAGGGGGTGCCTTAATGATATTACTGACTAAAGCTACATAGTAACATAATAGGTTGAGCCTGACAAAACTGAAAAAACAATGTATATTTAACTGTGTGAATGCAATATCTGATTGAAGTTGAATTGAGAAAAGTATTTGGAAGTTGGAATTATGTATGGAGATGAACTTCAAAATTAATATAGATTTCAAATTAGCAAGAGAGAGAGGTAATATAAAAATAAAGAATTTGAGTTACAGAAGGAATATTTAAGTAGTAACTTTGGGGCTTCAAGCAACTGTTTTATAACTTTTTTCACTTCATGAATTTACCTTAATTGGCTCTCCACTTGTTTCAGGACAAATGGCATTTTATTGACACTAAGGACTTGTTCATCAAAATTTACTATAAGTGCATTATGAAATATGTAAGTAGTTATTCCAGTTGTTTTTCTTGTATGTGCAATATGTAGGTAGCTACTCCAGTTGTTTCATTCTGTGAAACCGAATTGGATATGTAATGTATTGTTGAAACACGAAACAAGAGAAATAAAATCACCATGGTCAGGCAAATCAGTTAAAATTTTGACCTATGAAAGCTGAGAAAATTGCTCAAAATATAATGTAAGGACTTCTTGCTCAACTCATGCTCAAATTCTTTTTCAAGTTATTGCTAAAATAATCATCTTCTAACTAAAGGCAATGCATGAAAAAAGTAATAAATACTTTAATTAATTGAATATCTCTTCAAAAATTTGGGGTCTTGACCTTAAGCCTTCCTATGCTTAAAAACACCTATACTTAGTCATTTTTCAATCCCATATCATACAAGACATCCCGTGAAACCCTCTCTAATACTTAGACAAATATTTCACCCAAAATTCAAGTGCCCCAATCTCATTCCTAATCTAAGGATTAGATTCAAGCTTCAAGTTCTCATTCAAATCGTCATCAAGAAAATCTCCAAAGTTGAGATATGTGTGTTTGAACCATTGGGTCCTTTCACCATTCTCCCCAACCTTCCTTTTTTAAATTGTATGTTTCTATGTTGATTTATTTGTGGGTCTTACTTATTATAAATTTGACTATGACCTATGTTAGAGTTTCATAAAAATGTGATTATTTAAGCATGTTTTCAACTATGAATCTATGATCTATTTTGAGATTTGATGAAGGGATTCAATGTATATTGCATGAGGATATTAGCAAGTGTTTGTGGATTAATTTACTTCAAGTTTTATTGCATGATTTCACTTTTGAATTGATTGGTTTTATACTAGCATTACACACCCACCAGTATTTGATAAAATGTCCAGTTAAGGTATCTTGAGTTGTTGAAAGCCTAATGCCTGGTATATAAGTTAAGACTTTATGATGATGAAAGGAATTTATATATGAGTTGTTATCCTGGAAAGTATTTATGGTGTTGCAAGTTGACCATTCAAAGAAGAGGAGCATGTATCTCATCCACTTTGTCAGGTGGTGGCAATCTAGTACTATCATAGATGAGGGGTATATATCTCATCCACCTTGTCGGGTGGTGGCAATCCCGTACTACCATAAACGAGTGGTTTGTACCTCATCCACCTTGTCGTGTGATGGCAATGCTGTACTGCCATAGATGAGGGGTATGTACCTCATCCACCTTGGTGGGAGGTGGCAATCCCGTACTTCCATAGATGAGAGGTACGTACCTCATCCATCTAGTCAGGTGGTGGCAATCCTGTACTACCAAAGATGAGGGGTATGTACCTCATCCACATTCCTAACGGATGGCATGCCTTGGATTCCAAGTAATAAGTTGCTTGGTCTGTGATGATGGTCTCTTCCTACATATGTATTATATTCTATATAGACATGTTTTACTTCAAGCATTGATCATGCATGCCTTGTTGCTAATATGCTATGTCTTTCTTATGTTTATATATTTTGATTATGTTCCTTATCTCTTGTTGCATTGCATCCTACATACTTAGTACATTCAAATGTACTAACACTTACTCTATGCCTACGTGATGTTACCATGTAGGAACCGGAGCTCCACTTGATCATCTTCCCCCTCCACATGGCTAGCACTAACTTTGAAGCAAGTTTGGTGAGTCCTCAACTCCAAGGACGATATCTTTTAATCTTATGCTATACAAATACTATCTTTCTTTTATTATATGCTTTTGACTTTGAAGGTGAACCCAGAAAGTTGTCTTGGGCCCCACTTAATTCTAAATTTAGAGGTGTTGTTGGACAAGTAATGTAATGATGCTTTGAGCTTGACTCTCTTGACCCTTGTATGTTTTTAAGCTATGAAAGTCTCCCTTAGCCCCTTTAACCTTATTATACATTATGTTGTTATTTAATTTCTTCTACGACCAAGGATGTGTAATAATATGCTAAGAATCTTGTTTGGGTTCCCCATTCGCCGTGTCACATCTAGACCGTAGGTCTGGGTCGTGACAAAGATGTTATCATAGAACTAGGTTGTTAATTTTTCTCGGCATCTAATATACTACGTTGGTTAGAGTCTTATACATAGTGCTGAAGCGCGCCATGACTATGAGTAAGAGGCTGTGAGGCATTTTAGGAAGCGTTTCACTTCTTCATGATCTATATCGTCTGGTAGAGCTAGGTCCTCTAGGGCTTATTACTAATTCTTAACCATTACATTTCAGAATATGTCTCGGGCCACTCAGGATAGTGACATATCAAATGCGGAGGTTAGCAATGCTCTATGGGTGTTGGCCAAGGTCGGCCCAACTCAATCGATTGGTGGGCACCCTTGAGACTTCAAATGGTAATAATGGAGAGGGAAAGGCCAAGAGAGCTCGAATTAGAGGTAGGTATCCATATGCCAAGCCCGGAGGCAGTGGTGGAGTGACTCGTCCTAGATGCCCAATGTGTAGGAAGGCCATGGTGGCCTATGTTTGAGGAAATCTAATTCTTGCTTTGGTTGTGGCGGATTTGGGAACAAATGCAGGGGCTGTCCTCGTGCTCAACCCAAAGGTAGAGGTGATGGTCCTCAAGGTCAAGGTACTAATACGGGCTAAGGAGGAAGGGAAAGTCATCAAGGTGGTACCCCATGGCATAATAAATTTTATGCTCTTCTAGGGAGGCAAGGAGGGAATGAGGTGCTCATTGTTGCTACTGGTATGTTGAAATTTTCTTTGACTTTGATGTGTATTCATTGACAAGTCTGGGTGCCACTATTTCTTTCATCATTCCTTTTTATTGCTAGTGGGCTTCATGTGTGCCCCGAGTGTTTGTCTAAACGTTTGATGTCTACCCTATTAGTGAGTCTATTATTTCTAGGAAGATCCACAGGAATTTTTCTGTGGTCATGTTGCATAGATCTTGTCATGTGACTATGTTGAATTAGATATGATGGATTTTGATGTCATACTTGAGGTGGATTAGTTGCAGGCATATTATGTCTCCTTTATTTGTTGGACTTGTGGAGTTAGATTCTAATTCCCTAATGAGCCTATTCATGAGTGGAAGAGTCATGATGTGGTGGTCTAGGGTAGATTCATTTCTTGTATTCAATCCCATAAGTTGATTTCTAAGGGTAGTCTCTATCATCTCGTGAGGGTTAGGGACATTGACACCAAATTCTTCCCCATAGAGTTGGTTATGGCGGTTAATGAGTTTCTTGATGCCTTTCCTAGTGACCTTTCCGGTGTCATTGCAAGAAGGAGAATGGTTACCTTGAAATGTGTATTGATTACCGGAAACTTATTAGGGTCACCATAAATTGTAAGTATCCTCTACCAAGGATTGATGATCTAGTAAACCAACTTCAATGGGCTAGTAACTTCTCTAACATTGATCTTCGGTCCGGGTATCATCAAGTGAAAGTGAAGGGAGTATGACATTCCCAAGATGGCCTTCTGGACTAGGTATGGGCACTATGAGTTTGTGGTTATGTTCTTCGATTTGACTAATGCACTGGCTATGTTCATGGATCGTATGAATAGGGTTTTTAAACCCAACCTTTATTTGTTTGTGGTGGTTTTATTTATGATATTTCAATCTGTTCCTATAGTGACGAGGAGCATATTAGTCATTTGAGGGTGGTGCTACAAAAACTATCGGATATTAGGCGCTTCTGGGCTTAGCAGGTTATTACCGAAGGTTTGTGAATGGGTTCTCTTCTATTGCTTCTCCTATGACTAAGTTGACTCAAAGAAAGGCTAACTTTGTGTGGACCGATAAGTGTGAAAAGAGTTTTCAACCTTTAAAGGATAAGCTTGGCTCCACGCCTATCTTGTCTCTATTAGAATGATTTGAAGGGTTTCCGGTGTATTGTGATGCCTGAAGAATTGGTTTGGGTTATGTATTGATGCAAAATGGTAAGGTGATAACCTGTGCTTCTAGACAACATAAGGTGAGTGAAAAGAATTATCCTACCCATGATCTTGAATTTGTCTCCATGGTATTTGCCTTGGAAATTTCGCATCGTTATTTGTATATGGTAATGATAGTGGCAAAGAGGTGGCTAAAGAGGTCTGTTGGTTGGCTAGATTAGGAGTTTGGTTGGAAGAGGTTGTTAATGGTGGTGTAGTGGTGGTTGATGGTTCTAAATCTTCATTGGTTAAGGAGGTAAAGATAAAACAAGATCTTGACCCCGCCTTGTTAGAGTTGAAGGCCCTAGTAAGAGACGGTAAGGTGGAGGTTTTCTCCCAAGGGGGAGATGGTTCCCTTAGGTACTAAGGTAGATTGTGTGTGCCTAATGCTGATTACTTGAGAAAGTTAATTTTAGATAAGGCCCTTTAAGGTAGACGTTGTAGATCACCGGTTGGGTGGTTTGAAGTAGCAGAGGTGGCCTTATTGTGTCCAAATTTGATAATGGAGACCTTAGAGAAAGTGAGGTTGATTAGAGAATGGTTGAAAACAGTCCAAAGTCATCATAATGCCTATGCCGATGTGAGGAGAAGGGATCTCACATTTAAGTAATTGGGTCTATTTGGAGGTTTCACCCATGAAGGTGTGGTTTATTTTGGTAAAAAGGACAAATTGAGTCCAAGATTCTTGGGTCCTTATAGGGTGATGAGGAAGATTGGCTAGGTGGCCTATGATTTCGAGTTGCCTAGTGAAAAGGACTTGGTTCATCCGGTCTTCCATGTGTTTATGTTCAGGAAGTATATGAGTGACCCAAATGTTATTATGCCATTGGATGTTGTAGGTGTTGTTGAAGACGACTTGACTTATGAAGAGGTTCTAGTGGAAAAATTGGATAGACTAGTGAAGAGGTTAAGGAACAAGGATGTAACTTCCGTTAAGGTCCTTTGGAGGAATAAGCTGAAGCGGACATGCAAAAGCGATATCCCTATCTCTTTAATTCAACTCAAGCCTCAAGTACTATTCTAAGACCCCTATGTAATTTCGAGTCTTAAGTTTCAGCCCTCATGTCATTTGCATATATTGAGGTTTAAATTGATAAGTTCATGGTGATTTTTGATACTTATGTTGAGATTTTTAAAATGATGTTTAAGTGCATTGGTGCATTCTTGTGTGGGATGAAATTATCTTATTTACTTCGCTTATATATGTTTCTTTGACATTCAGGGATGAATGTTTCCAAGGGCGAAATGCTGAAATGACTCATAAAATGCCCTAAAATGCACCTCAAAAATGCCTATAATCTTAATTTCTATATATCTCAAAATTTGTGCTGATATCGAAGATCCGACTTTGTATTCTTGTTCAGGGAGCTTAATTGAGTGGGAAATGGCTCTAATCCAGATTTTAGAGAAACCTTAGAAAAACTCTTTGCAAAAAATTCACTTCTAAAGGCTATTCGCGTTGGCTTCGCAACATGCACCCGTCACGGAGTAGTGTATTTTGTTACCAGTTTTTCAGTTTTGGCCTAAGGCTTTGAGGTCTTTGGCCTAAGCCTTCCTATGAATAAAAACTTCTATACTTCATTATTTTTCAATCCCATATCATACAAAACATTCCCCAAAATCCTCTCTAACACAGAGAGAAATATTTCACCTAAATTTCAAGTGCCCCAATCTCATTCCTGATCTAAGGATTTTATTCAAGCTTCAAGTTCTCATTAAATTTTTCATCAAGGAAATCTGTAAAGTTGAGGTATGTGGGTTTCTACCATTAGGTCCTTTCAGCCATGGTTCCCAACCTTCCTTTTTACATAAATTGTGAAACGACTCCAAAAAGTGCCCGGAAATATGCCTCAGAAGTGCCTAGAATTGTAATTTCTGTACATCTCAAAATCTATGCGTGATATCAAAAATTCAACTTCATATTCTTGTTAAGTGGGTCAAATTGAATGGAAAATGGGTCTAACCCTGATTTAAGAGAAAACATAGAAAATTTTGAAAATCACAAAAATGCGATTTACAAAGACGATCCAAGCCCCTGATGCGACTCGCCAAGGGCGTGCTACAATGTATTTTGTGCACTATTTTTATTGTCCAATCCAAGGCCTTTGGGTCTTTGTACTAAGTGTCCCAAATGTGAAAATGCCTATACTTAGCCATATTTCACCCTCATATCATTAAAAACATTCCTAAATACTCACTCAAACACTTAGCCAAATATTTCACTCCTAAATTCAAGTCCCAAAACTCACTTGGAGCTTAAGGTTCTCATTCAAGCTTCAAGTCTCCATCTCCAATCTTCATCAAGTTATTCTCCAAAGCTAAGGTATGTGGTTTCTTTCATGGGTTCATTTTAACTATGATACCCAAGCTTTCTTTTGTCTAAAATTGCATGATTTAAAATTGATTTACTCATGGGTCTTATCTATTATAAATTTCACTCCACACTATGTTGGGGTTTCATCAAATTGTGGTTGTTTTAGCATGTTTTAAGCTACGAATCTAAGATCTATTGTGAGATTTTATGAAGGGCTTTGATGTATAAGGCTTGAAGGTGTTACCAAGTATCTGTTGATCAATTTATATTGAATTTTCTAGCATGATTTCACTCTTGAATTGCATGGTTTTACATTAGCACTACACATCTTCCAAGTGTTTGATAAAATATCAGGATTATGATTACTTGAGGAATTGAAGGTCCAATGCATGCTTTTGAGTTGAATGACTATATGAAGATGAAAGGAATGTATGTATATGATATTATCTCTATAATATTGGGTATTGACCAAGTCTCAATCAGGGGGTTGTAGGCCCAGGTAACCTTGTTGAGGGATTTCTACCTCTATCACCTCGCTCGGGAGGTGGTAGGCCAATGTGACTATGTCGAGGGGTTTGTAACTTGATAACCACATTGGGAGTTCGTACTCCATCAACCATGCTAGGGGGTTTGTACCTCATCAACCACGTTGGGGGATCTGTACCTCATCAACCTATTGAGAGGTTCGTACCTCATTCGCCTCTCCAAGGGGGTGGTAAGCCTTGGATATGCACTGATGATAGTGTCTTGTGACACATTTATTATGTTCTATATAATCATGGTTTTACTTCAAGCATCATTTATACGTGCTATATTGTTTTATGCTTACCCATTGCTTATGTTATGTATTTTGCGTACAGTGCTTATCACTTGTTGCATTGCATACTATATACTTAGTGTATTGACACCTGGTAACACATAGTCTATACCTACATGATGTCACCATGTAGGAACAGAAGCCCCACTTGATCCTCCTCCTCTACGTGGCTAGTACGACTTCTTTCAAGCTCTTTGGTGAGTCCTCCATTTCAGGGATGATGTTAATGATCTCATACTACGTTCCAAGACTATGTTCTTTTATGAATATGTTGACTATGAGGGTGAGACCGGTAGCTTGTCTTGTCCCCCGCTAAGTATCCATGTTTTTGAGGTGTCTTACAATGTTTATTGACTACCGGCAACATAATAGGGTAACCATAAAGAATAGGTATCCTCTTCCAAGGATTGATGACTTTTTTGACAAATTGCAAGGGGCTAGCCACTTCTCTATGATTGATCTTCGGTCTGGGTATCATCAAGTGAAGGTGAGGGAGTGTGATATTCCTAAGATAGCCTTCCAGACAAGGTATGGGCATTTTGAGTTTGTTGTGATGTCATTTAGGTTGACCAATACATCGGCTATCTTCATGATTCATATGAATAGGGTCTTAAAACCCAAACTTGATTCATTTCTTATGGTCTTCATTTATGACATTTTGATCTATTCACATAGTGAGAAGAGCATATGGGTCATTTGATGTTAGTGTTGCAAAGATTGAAGGAAGAGAAATTGTATGCTAAATATGAGAAATGTGAGTTTTGGTTGAAGGAAGTTGCTTTCCTAGGTCATGTGGTGTTGGGGGATGGTATTAAGGTGGATTCTAAAATGAAAGATGTGATTAGAAATTGGTCTAGACCATTGACACCGTCGGGTATTTGGAGCTTCTTGGGGTTAGGGGGTTACAAACGGAGCCTTGTGAATAGGTTCTCTTCTATTGCTTCTCCTATGACAAGATTCACCCAAAAGAAAGCTAAGTTTGTGTGGACCGATAAGTGTGAAAAGAGCTTCCAAGCCTTAAAAGATAAGCTTGTGTTTCCTCCTATATTGTCACTACCGAAAGGACTAAAGGGGTTTGTGGTGTATTGTGATGCTTCTAGAGTTGGTTTGGGTTTTGTTCTCATGCAAAATGGTAAGGTCATAGCCTATGCTTCTAGACAACTCAAAGTGCAAGAAAGGAACTATCCTACCCATGATCTTAAGCTAGTCGTCGTTGTATTTGCATTAAAGATATGATGTCACTATTTGTATGGGTGTATGTTGATGTGTGCATTGATCCTAAAAGCCTCCAATATGTCTTCACCCAAAAAGATCTCAACTTGAGGCAAAGAAAGTGGTTAGAACTTCTTAAGGATTATGATATGAGTGTGCATTGTTATCCCGGTAAGTCTAATATGGTGGTGGATGCTTTGAGTATGGTGTATATATGTAGCCTAGCTCATGTTGATGATGTTGGCATAGAGATGGCTAAGGGGTCCATCAGTTGGCTAGATTGGGAGTTAGGTTGGAAGAAGTTGATAATGACGGTGGATTGGGAGTTTGGTTGGAAGAAGTTGATAATGACGGTGGTGTTGTTTTTGATGGTTCTAAATCTTCATTGGTTGAGGAGGTGAAAGCTAAGAAAGATCTTGACCCTTCTTTGTTGGAATTGAAGGCATTTGTAAAATATGGTAGGGTGGAGGTTTTCTCCCAAGGGAGAGATGGTGCCCCTAGGTACCAAGGTAGGTTGTGTGTGCCTTGCATTGATAGCTTGAAGGAAAAGCTTCTTGATGAGGCTCATGGTTCTTCTTATTCTATTCACGTCGGGTATACTAAGATGTATAGGGATTTGAGAGAGGCGTATTGATAGGGAGGCATGAAAAGGGATATTGCCAAATTTGTTTCTGGTTGCCATAGTTGGCAATAAGTCAAAGCAGAACATCAAAGACCAGGTGGCCTAACCCAAGACATAGAGAATCAAACTTGGAAGCGGGAAGAGATTAATAAGGATTTTGTGGTTAGGTTGCCCAAGACTAGAAAGGGTTTTGATTCCATATGGGTTGTGGTTGATAGGATGATAAAATCAGATCACTTTCTACCGTTTGAGACTACATATAGGGCTGAAGATTATGCTAGGTTGTACATTCATGACTTGGTGAGGTTGCATAGGGTAAAATTCACTTAACACTTATTTTAAAGGTCCTTCCAAAGAGGTCTTGGAACCAAGGTAAAGGTTAGTACAACCTTTCACCCTTAAACGGATGGCCAAGCCGAAAGAACTATCCAAACACTTCAGTACTTGGTCAGGGCATGTGTATTTGAGCTTAAGGGTAGTTGGGATTATCATCTTCCATTGATTGAGTTTGCATATAACAATAGCTATCATTCTAGCGCCGATATAGCTCTTTTTGAGGCCTTTATGGTAGACGTAGTAGATCACCAGTTGGGTGGTTTGCGGTTGGAGCAGTGGCTTTGTTAGGACCATATCTAGTTATGGCGGATCTTGAGAAGGTTAGGATGATTATAGAAAGATTGAAAATAGCTCAAAGTCGTCAAAAGTCTTATGCCGATGTGATGAGAAGAGATATTGAAATCAAGGTTGATGATTGGGTTTAGTTGAAGGTGTCACTCATGAAGGGTGTGGTCCATTTTGGTAAGAAGGGAAAGTTAGGCCCTAGATATGTAGGTCCTCATAGGGTGATGATAAGTATTGGTAAGGTGGCCTACAAGTTCGAATTTCCTAGAGAAATGGAATTAGTTCATTAGGTCTTTCATGTGTCTATATTGAGAAAGTGTGTGGGTGATCTTAATGCTATTGTACCTCTTGATGTTGTGGGGGAAGTTAAAGACAACTTGACATATGAAGAAGTTCCAGAAGAGATCTTATATAGGCAAGTGAAGAGGTTGAGGAACAAGCAAGTTGCTTCCATTAAGGTCCTTTGGAGAAACCAACAAGTCAAAGGTGCTACATGGGAGGCTGAAGCAGATATGCAAAAGCAATACCCTTATCTTTTCCACTCCAGTCAAGCCTAAGGTATTGCTCTAAGCCTTTTATATGATCTCAAGTTTTAAGTTCATCCCTCATGTCATTGCATACGTTCATGTTTAAATTGACAAGTTCACGATGATTTCACATTTACGTTGAGATTTTTAAAATGATGTTTAAGTGCATTGTTGCATCCTTATGTGGCCTGAAATTGTCATATTCGCATCTCTTTATATGTTCCTTTGACATTCTGTGATGAATGTTCCCAAGGGAGAGATATTGAAACAACCCAAAAAAGTACTCTAAAATGTCCCTCGGAAGTGCCTGGAATCGTAATTTCTGTATATCTCAAAATCCGTGCGTGATATCGAAAATCTGACTTTATATTCTTTTCAGGGGGTCAAATTGAGTGGAAAATGGTTCTAACCCTGATTTAAGAGCAACCGTATCAAAGTTTGATAATTCCAAAAATGCAATTTCTAAAGATCTGCGCCCCTAACACAATGTGCCAAGATCGTACTACACTGTATTTTGTGCACTGTATTTCTTGTCCGGTCCAAGGCCTTTGGGTCTTAGGTCTAAGTGTTCCCAAATGTGTAAATACCTATACGTAGCAATATTTCACCCTCGCATCATTCAAAACATTCCCCAATAGTCACTCAAATACTTAGCCAAATATTTTATTCCTAAATTCAAGCCCCAAAACCCATCCGGATCTCAAGGTTCTCATTCAAGCTTCAAGTCTCCATCTCCAATCTTCATCAAGTTATTCTCCAAAGCTAAGGTATATGGGTTTCTTTCATGGGTTCCTTTCACCCATGATAACCAAGCTCTCTTTTGCCCAACATTGCATGATTTAAAGTTGATTTACTCGTAGGTCTTATCTATTATGAATTTCACTGAACACTATATTTGGGTTTCATGAAATTGTGGTTGTTTTAGCATGTTTTGAGCTGTGAATGTAAGATCTATTGTGAGATTTAGTTAAGGGCTTTGATGTGTATGGATTGAGGGTATTAAAAGTATCTATTTATGGTTTTACATTGAATTTTCTTGCATGATTTTACTCTTGAATTGCATGGTATACACTAGCACTACACACCCTCCAAGTGTTTGATAAATTGTCTGGATTATGATTTCTTGAGAAATTGAAGGTCTAATGCATGTTTTATGAGTTGAGTGACTATATGATGATGATAGGAATGTATGTATATGATATTATCACTATAGTGTTTGGAATTAACCAAGCCTCACTCGGGGGGTTGAAGGCCCGGTTAACCATGTTGAGGGGTTTGTACCTCGATCGTCTCGCTCGAGAGGTGGTAGACCTATGCAACCATGTATGGTTTGTACCTTGATAAACACGTTGGGGGGGTTTATACTCCATCAACCATGTTGGGGGATTTGTATCTAATCAACCATACTGGGGGGTTTGTACCTCATCAACCTATTGAGGGGTTCGTACCTCATTCGCCTCTCCAAGGGGGTGGTAGGCCTTGGATATGCACTCATGATACTATCATGCCCCAAAGTCCCATTAGGGCAGACTGGCGCCCATTGTTGATAAGGCTCGAGAGAACCAACCTGTGACTATGCTCTTTCTATACACTCTATAAGGGGTTTCTGCGTTTGACATGCCTTTAAGAAGATAAACACTGATAACAAGCAAAAGGAAATGCATATGACTAGGTCGTTGGGGCCACGGTATTTAAAGTACGAGACACGACCACACTCTACATAAAGAAAACATTTGATAAGGGTCGGGAAAGGCCCCTCCTCAACAAACTGTACAATAATAACACATAAGCTCTAGACATATACAAAGTCCCAAAGCAACCTGGACCTTAGAAACAGCCGCTGAAAGTCCTGTACTCTTACTAGGGAGATCTATTAGCACCTGTACCTGCAGCATGAAATGCAGATTCCCCGTAAGGGATGTCAGTATGAGATGATGTACTGAATTTATAAGGCAGGATATACTGTAGATAAAGTAGCAACTCAAATGGAACCATACACTGGTGTAGATTTGGGACAACCTTTGGTCATACTGTGGAATCATGTACTTTATGTTCTTTACATTACTTTACCTTTACTGTATAATCTGTGCACAGGTGTAAAACAAATGACCAACTGATCAGTGCTAAAATGTATCAGGTTCGCACCTCGCTAGGTTATACTCAACCCCTCGGGCTACCCCCCACTAATAGGATCATCCCTGATTAAGTGCTATCTCCACGCCTTGGGCTACCACCTATCAAAAACTGTATACTTTCTCCTTCGATTTCCTTTGTGATGATTCTTTTGGTGGCCATAATATTAGAGTTGTAGGACTTTATATGTATCATGTGACATGTGGATAATCACATAAGACAATTTGACAATGAAAATAGTATGTTACACAAATGATGAAATGCATATGAAATGGAACAACTCGTGAATTTTATTTCATAACAAGAACTCATGTAACTTGGTATCTAAACATATATGCAATTTTGAAGGTGACTATGTATGGAATCATATGAACATGTACAAGAATTGAGACATGGTTAATAGTTGTGTCGGAGTTGGTGAATGCCTTTATTTACCAAGAAGAGATCTATGTTTCATGCCAAGTCATACGAAATCAAGTAACCCTACATACCTCGTTGTATGACCTTGTTATTACCTCGAGATAACATTTCCTTCCTCCAAATATTTATCTACAATATAGTAGGGAATAAATCTAGCATTAGCAGCCAATAGACACATCTTGGCAGCTCAATTACATAACAAAACAACACACGGGCAGCAAGCGGGTGTTTATAAACCCGAGCGTACTTCTTTAACGTTTTCACCCCTACTCATATTTTCTAATACACATTAGCATGTACATAGCATGAAAAGCCCATTTTAATGTCATGATAGTCTTACAATAGCCCACAAAGCACAACACATCACAATTCCACACATTCAAAAATGGACAGCATAACGTTACCTTCCTTCGCTACATTTCGACGTCGGCAATTCCAAACCTATTCCAACTCTAACCAAACTATACAGCAATATTTACACATAAAAACATCCATGAACCAGTCCCTAAACAGTAACAAATCAGTCATTAAGGACATGAGGCAATATCCTTACATCTATCAGCCCACAAGTTCCAATCAACATGACGCTTAAGATAACACAATAAAACGCGCTTGTTAAATGAAACTAAAATCAGGGCAGCAACCTTAGGGTGATGTTTATAACTCAAACCATATTAAGAACATCATTTTATATTCATAGCACTACTCACAATGCATAGAAGAATCACCAAAACAAAAGGAAAAGGTGCAGCAACTTTCGGCACAGAATCTGTCCAGATTTTTCAGCACCAATATACTAGAATATACTTCTTGTTTTTCATACGAAAACATAATAAAAACATATTTAAATTTACTTAACACTTACTTCAAGGTTTAGGTCTTATCCAAGAACCATTGTAGAGTTGTTTAGCTTCTTTACAAGGTGAAGAAAAGTTGAGAGAACTTTGACGACAAATCTATCTTTTTTTGTGAGTTCAAGTTGAGGTTGAATTGGGAAGCTGCTTTGGAGCTCTTTATAAAGAGGTATTTGGCTGACATTCCCTTGAATTTTTTACCACCTCATACCACACATTATCAAGCTGCTTACCCACCAGCTTGTCCCTCACACTTGGGCCTAAATGGGTCTCCAAGTTGATGGGCTTGGGCTGCCTATTTTCCAATTTTCTCTTCACTTTGTTTTGGGTCCAATTAGCCAAGTGGGCTCTAGTGTATCTGGGCCCTTTTTAATATTCTCCTTTGTCTGATCATATATCCCATTTATGATACTAAAACATAGGCCGAAGTTACACCATTAACACAGACTTTATTCATAATCGAACTTCAAAAAAATTCGACGTCGAGCCTCGTCTCTGTTTAACAAACAAACTTAAGCTAAACAAGTAGGTGACTCACCTACTTGCTTCCTAAGTCCTACAAGTACCTCAATTCTCTCACTTCATTTTAAGGCCGTAATCTCCTCAATTCGAGACAAAACATGTATACACTCGGCCCTCTTAAGCGGTAGACGCACATATAGCTCATTAACACAAGATTCAAGCACTTTTGAAATTTAGCGCTAATTTGACCAAATCATGTCATGTTTAATTTGAATTGTACTATTATTGTAAGTTATGGGGTGTTACATCCTCCCCCCCTTAGGAATATTCGTCCTCGAATATTAGCACAATTGGATAGCTTAACTAAGTTTAATCCTGTATTTACTCACACTTTTGACAACACATTAAGTATTCAATCACACGTACCTATTAGTGTCCCAATTCTGCATGTTGGACTTTCTCTTTAGTTTCAAATAAGTGAGGATACTTTGACTTCATCGTATCCTTAGCGTCCCATGTTATCTCTTTTGCTTGCCGGTTACTCCAAAGCACTTTGACTTTATTCCTTAGCTTCTTAACTTGACGATCTAGAATAGCAATCGGTACCTTTTCATAGGTGAGATCTTCTATAACCTGTATATCCTCAATAGGAGTGATATGGGATGGGTCACCTATGTATTTTCGAAGCACTAAGACATGAAAAACTAGATGAACCATCGAAAGCTCTGGGGTAGCTCTAGTTCATATGCAACCTGTCTAAACCTTTTAATAATTTGATATGGCCCTGTGTAGCGTGGAATCAATTTTCCCTTCTTACCAAATCCCATAACCCTTTCATTGCATACACCTTTAAAGATACCCAAACACCTACTGAGAATTCCAGTCCTCTTCTCCTAGCATCCGTATATGATTTGTGCCGACTTTGGGCTGTTTCTAATCGCTGCGGTATCACCTTAACTTTTTCCATGGCTTGTTGTACCAGATCTGGCCCAAGTAAGGTGGTTTCACCCACTTCAAACCATCCATTTGGTGATCTACATTTCCTTGCATACAAAGCTTCATAAGGTTCCACCTTGATACTCGCGTGGTAGCAATTGTTATAGGCAAACTCAATAAGTGGCAAATGGCCACCTAATTACCTTTAAAGTCCAATGCACAAGCTCGTAACATATCTTCAAGTGTCTGAATGGTGCGTTCTGCTTGACCATCTGTTTTAGGGTGGAACATTGTACTCAAATTCACTTGTGTCCCTAAACTCCTTTAGAAGTACTTCCAAAACTTTTTAGTGAATTGAGCTCCTCGATCAGACATAATGGAGATTGGGACTCCATGTAGCCTGAATATCTCTTTAAGGTATAGCTTAGCGTACTCTTTAGCTGTGTAATCACTCCTGACTAGCAAGAAGTGTGCCGATTTTGTCAGTCTGTCAACTATTGCCCATATGGAGTCAAACTTCTGAGATGAGCGAGGCAAACCTGTAAAAAAATCCATATTGATCATATCCCACTTCCATGTTGGAAGCTCTATACACTGCATATAACCTCCTGGCTTTTGGTGTTCTATTTTACTTGTTTGCAATTTGGACACTGAGCCACAAATTTGGCAAGGTCCTTTTTCATGCCTCCCCACCAGAACATTCCCTTCAGATCATGCTACATCTTAGTTGATCCAGGATGGATGGAATATCGAGAATGATGGGCTTCTTCCATTATTATCTTTCTTAATCCATTAATATCAGGCACACATAATCTATTTTGGCAGTAAAGTACTCCATTTTGTGTAAGGTCAAAGCCTTTTATAGTACCATGACTCACCTTTTCCTTGAGCTGTCGTTGAACAGGATCCTTGAACTATTTTTCTTTCACCTCTATTACCAATGAAGACTCCACATCATTATACATAATAACCCCTTCCTTTGGAGTCTCAAGAAAGCGAACCCCCAAACTGGCTAGCTGACTTAGATCCTTAGTCAATCCTTGTCTGACCATAGCTTGATCACTAGTATTCATGATTGTCTTACGACTCAGAGAATCAGCTACCACATTTGCCTTCCCTAGATGGTACAGTATATCATTGTCGTAATCCTTTATTATCTCTAGCCATGTCCGTTGTCTCAAGTTTAGGTCTTTCTGCTTAAAGATATACTGCAGGCTCTTATGATCAGTATATATGTCAACGTGGACCCCATATAAATAGTGGTGCCATATTTTTAGAGCAAAAACAATCGCTGCTAGCTTAAGATCATGTGTTAGGTATTTTTTCTCATATGGTCATAGTTTCCTAGATTCATAAGCATTTACTCTACCATTCTGTGTCAATACACACCCTAAGCCAACTCTTAAAGCATCGAAATACACTGCATACCCCTTAGTACCTTCTAGGAGTACTAGCACAGGTGCAGAAGTTAGCTAGTTTTTCAGCTCCTGGAAGCTTCTTTCACACGCATCATTCCATTGGAACTTGGTTACCTTATGTGTCAGCTTTGTTAGGGGTGAAGAAATAGAAGAAAAACCTTCAACAAATCTCGTGTAATAGCCTGCCAAGCCTAGGAAGCTCCAAACTTCCGTGGGTGTTGTTTGTCTTGGCCAATCTTTCACAGCTTCTATCTTGTGTGAATCAACCCTTATTCCCACATCAAACACAATGTGACCCAAGAATGCTACTGATTTTAGCCAAAATTCACATTTAGAAAACTTGGCATACAACTGTCGATCACGAAGAAC